>JANRMT010062835.1:6111847-6134582 GCA_026402145.1 Polypterus bichir lapradei | reverse complement strand
ATATAGAAAATTCTAAAGGGTTCACAAACTTTCAAGCACAACTGTATTAGGCAGAAGTGCTAACTAATATGTCACTGTGCTGAACTACAGATTGTGAGATATGGGGCAGTGGGCATGAAGGGTGGACCCAATGTTAATGACATGACAGTATATCAAGTTTACAAATATGGGAAAGCTGTTCACAAGGTGCTGCCCCAGTGAATGTATTAAACATGTTATTAATGTCCATCTTTTTTTTATTTTAGTGCAACTGAAGGCAGACTACAGTAAAGGATATGTCACTCTGAAGCAGGTGAGTATGAGTGTATTGTACGACAGAAAAAAAATATTACAGGCTGATTTTTCATTTTTCTGCTGGGACCGAACTGTCTCACAATGTGGGTTCAAATCCCCCGTCCAGCTGCTTTCTGTGCAGCTTGTATGTTCTCCCCGTGTTTGAATTGGTTTTCCTCAGTGTAGTGCAGTTTTTCTCCAACCTCCCAAAGACATGACTGATGGGTTAAGTGGTAAATCTAATAAATTGGGCCCCACTTTGTTGTTAGCACTATTACAGTATACGGGGGGGGGGGGGTACGCAAAAAACGCAAAAATAACCGGAATCTGTACCTGGTGCATAATCTCAATTTAGCTAGGTGTAGCATCTTTACAGTATGCTGTGGCAGTCTGCCGAGTGGCGTTGCTCTGTATTGTTTGTACGCCATTCCGTGTCGAGTTTTTCTTGGTGCTTATTAAATGTGTTCTGCAATTTTTGTGATGGGTGATCATAAAGAACAGCGAGTCTACGTTCGATTTGGTTTTATCTGCAGTGATGTTTGAAACTGCTTTTAAAGACAGAGCTTTAAGTAAAACACAGGTCTACGAGTGGTTTTCTGATGAGGAGAAATGTCACTTGATCTTTGCTCCGTCTGAACAACCCACCGCTACAACCCAGGGGGGTTGCCATCTAGCGTCCCGAGGGAGAGGTAATGCTTTATCCATGCTTGCTGCCCCGGTCCTCCCACCGCGGAGGCGTCCCGTCCGGGGCTCTTGCAGGCTACACCGCATATGAAAAAAGAACTTGAAGGAAACCGTTTTTGTACCGTGGAGGAATTCAAAGAAAAATCCCTGCAGGCTTTGGACAGCGTTCCTCTTTAGCAGTTCCAAAAATGTTTCCACCAGTGGGAAAACCATTGGGACAAGTGCATTCATTCACATGGAGAGTACTTTGAATGAGACTAAATAAATAGTATACAAATGATAACTAAATAATGCACACTTACAAAAGAAAGATACATAAATAAGATAAATAGAGTCCGTAAAATACAGAATTGTTGCTTTTTGTAAGTCTCTAAATGACGTTCAGTTGATAAGGTCAGACGGCCAGGGTGGATAGAAAAATATAGCAAAAAAAAACTCCAAAAATTATGAAGGCAACTGTGCTCTTGGGAACCTTCAATACTGCTGGAATTTTTTTTGTAGCCTTTTCCTGAGCTTACCTCAGTACTGTCCGATCACTAAGCTCTGCTGGGAAGTTTCAGCGACTAAAAATTATTAAAAGATTTTTTTTTTTTTTTTCCAATTCCGGTTATTTTTGGGTACCCCATCATAATTCAGATGTACTGCTGGTTTAGAAAGTATTCAGATCCCTTCACTTTCTTCACATTTTGTTATGTTGCAGTCTTGTGTTAAAAGCATTTAAATTATTTTTTTCTCGCATCAAGCAACATTCAATAACCCACTATGACAAAGTGAAAATGGGATTTTAGATTGTTATGCAAATTTATTATAAGGTAAAAAAAACGAAATATCACATTGACGCCAGTATTCAGACCCTTCACTCAGTACTTTGTTGGAGCCCCTTTGACAGCCATTCTGGAGTCTTCTTGGGTCTGACACAACAAACTTTGCACACCTGGATTTGGGGAATTTCCTGCCATTCTTCTCTGCAGATCCTCCTAAGCTGGGTCAGGTTTGATGGAGACCACTGATGGTCAGCTATTTTCTGGTCTCTCCAGAGATGTTCGATTGGACTGAAATTCAGGCTCTGGCTAGCAGTGCTGTGGAGTCGGAGACAATTTTGGGTACCAGGAGTCTGAGTCGGCAAAAATGTACCAACTCCGACTCCTAATAAATATAAATTGTAATGGAAATAAAAATACAGCAAATTCAAATGTCCCATTTCACAAACAGTAGTCCTAATGAAATACTTCTCTGATGTAAGAATAAAGCCCAGTGCATAGTTGTGTTACTACTAGTGTGAATTCATCTGAGCTATCATACAGCCTGATATTCACATATTGTAATCTGGATTATAGTACATTACAAAAAGTGTTTTCATTTTATTTCAGATCTAATGTGTTTAACAAGTTCATGTGAGTGTAAACAAGTGTAATGATGTAGGTGGAGGTGTGTGCTATGGCCTGAGGTGTGTTCAGGGATTCTTGTCTTTTGTTTAAGCTGGCCAATACGGTAGAGAATCAGTTTCTGAGCCAGTAGTTCTGTGGTTAAATGACGTGTATGTTGCCTTCCTTCAATCAACATGGAAAATACATTAGCATATTAAATACCGAGGAGTCGGAGTCCAAAGTACCAGAAAGTAAGGAGTCCGAGTCATAGTCAAAGGCTTTATCTACCGACTCCACAGCCCTACTGGCTAGGCATCTCAAGGACATTCCCAGAGTTGTCCCTTAGCTACTCTTAAGTTGTCTTTGCTTTTTGCTTAGGGTCATTGTCCTGTTGGAAGGGGACCCTTCAGCCCAGTCTAAGGCCTAACGTGCTTCGGATCAGGTTTACATTAACAAAATCTCTGTGCTTTGCTCTGTTCCCCTTTTCTTCAACCCTTTCTAGTCTCCTCATTCCTGAAGAACAACCCAACAGCATGGTGCTGCCACCACCATGCATAACTCTTGGGATGGTATTGAGCAGGTGATGAGCGGTGCCTGGTTCCATACATACATAGTCTTGGTTTCATCAGGACATATAATTTTGTTTCAGTGCTTCAGGTGCTTTTTTGCAAACTGCAAGATGGCTTCTGTGTGTCTTTCACTGACGAGAAGCTTTTGTCAAGCGACTCTACCATAAAGCCCAAATCAGTGCAGTGTTGTGGTGACGGTTGTCCTTCTGGATGTTTCTCCCCTCTCCACACAGGTTTTCTGGAGCTCAGCCAGAGTGACCATCGTGTTCTTAATCACCTTTCTTACCAAGGCCATCCTCCTCCGACTGCTCAGTTTGGTCAGACAGCAGCTCAATGAACACTCATAGTTGTTCCAAGCTTTTTCCATTTAAGAAAAATGGAGGCCTCTGTGGTCTTGGGGGGGCCTTCAGTGCTGCAGAATTTTTTTTTAGTCTTCCCCAGATCTGTGCCTTAACACAATCCTGTCTCTAAGCTCTAAAGGCAATTCCATCGGCCTCATGGTTTTTGCTGAACTATGGGACCTTCTATAGACTGGTATGTACCTTTCCTAATCAGTCGAGTTTACCACAGGTGAACTCCAAACAAGCAGTAGAAACATCTCAATGATGGTGAATAAAGTAGCATGCCCCTGAGCCAAATTCCAAGTGTTATAGCACAGGGTATGAATACTTGTGTCAATATCATATTTCAGTTTTTTATTTATGATAAACTAGCTGTCCCCTTCGGCTGTGCCCACATAGTTGTAACACAGGACAAACTTTAAAAATCAATAGACATTGGCACTATATCTTATCATCGTGTTCAAGTCTGATGGGAAAGCATCCCCTGCGTGGGGAGAAAAGCAAGTGGACATGATATCTCTGGCAATCAGCAGCTACTCTCTAAAACACACGTAGCTCTGATCTCTCTGTCGCTGTCTCTCTCTCTCTCTCTCTCTTTCTCTCTCTCAAGAACGTCAAACATTACTCCTTAACAATCTGTAGATAACAATGTTTGTTGAACAAACGGGTATCGCTAGCTAAATGGAGGCAAGGTACATTCCAACATGTGGCAAGAGGTAGCCCGACTCCAATGGAGACTGGTGCGTGAGCAAGGCCTGCAGCCTCAGTCTCGGATTCGTGCAAATAAATCGGTACTGGAAGAGAACTATGATACTTAGCGCAATGAGAGAAATTGCAAAATCAACCAGAATATTCAAGCAAATTCTAGAAAAAAAAACTGATCTAAATCTGTTAAGTAGTACTCTCGTGAAAAGCAGTCATACAGACAGACAGACAGACAGACACTGGATTTTTTATATAGACTAGCTGTACCCCATGGCTGCGCCCACATAGTAATGAAACAGGACAAACTTCAAAAATCAATAGACGTTGGCATATTTCAGTTTTTTATTTATGATAATCTAGCTGTATCTGATCGTGTTCAGCTCTGACGGGAGTGCGTTCTCAGCGTGGGGAGAAAAGCACGTGGCTGTGATATCTCTGGCAATCAGCAGCTACCCTCTAAAACACATGGTGCGCTGATCTCTCTCAAAAACGTCAAACGTTGCTCCTTAACAATCTGTAGATGATAATGTCTGTTGAGCAAATAGGTATTGCTAGCAAAGTGGAGGCAAGGTGCACTCCAACATGTGGCGAGACGCAGACAAACTCGAACAGAGGCTGGTGAGTGAATGAGGAAGGCCCCGCCCCCCTGCTCTCGGCCCGCAGCCATAAATATATCGGTACCGCAAGCGAACTATGGTACTTAGCGCGATGAGAGAAGTTTCAAAATCCGCTGGAAAGTTCGAGCAAATTGTAGAAAACAACCCGATCTAAATCCGCTAATCCGACAAACATACAGACAGAACGCGCTTGGACTACGAAATTTTAAAAACCGTTTCTTAGCAAGCACCTATGGGCCAAGGGTAACCTACATTCCAAATTTCAAGTCCTAAGTCCTCATGGTTCAGGAGATTTCGTGATAAGTGAGTCAGTGGTATTTGGCTTTTATATATATACCAGTAACGGCGCACTGCATAATAACGTACAGTGAATAAACTTGACTTGAGCATTCATAGTTTTCATACTCTTTTTCTGTACGTTTAGCATTCATTTGCTTAGATGTTGATGCTCTTGCTGCTTCCCCAAGCAGATCTTCTTTTCTCCACCCTAGTGGCCCGCTTCTTCTTTTCTTTTGTCGGCATCATTTCTCGTTAAAACTGATTAAATCGGTGTTTGTGTTGCAATTACTTAGTACGTTTTCCTTAATTTTTCACTTAAGCTGGCACTTAAGTCTTCAATCTGCCTAATGAAAGATTTAAGATATGAAGAGTTAGGAGAAGTGTCAGCGAAGGTGGTAGGGATGAGAACAGCGCCCATACGCATGCACCACACGGCCGCCCTGCTGGCCGCTGCCGAGAGTTGATTCTACAAAAAAATAAAATAAAAAGAGGAATAACCTTGGATGTCAATCATCACCCCGAAAGCGGATAGTAGATGTCACGTAGTATACGTGTACCAAATTTCAGGTCAATAGTTTAAACGGTTTGGGAGCTACAGGTGATTTAAAATCCTGGACAGACAAACAGACAGCCACGGTAGCATATTATATAAGAGATATAGATAGAGATGTAGATTTGTAAAAATTCCTAAAACCCTGTTTTCACTTTATCATTCAGGTATATGGAGTGTTGCTTGATAAGGAAAGAATTGATTTAAATGATTTTAGCCCAAGGCCGCAAAATAAGAAACAAAATGTGATTTTAAAAATGAACGGGTCTGAATACTTTCTGACGGTACTGTGATTGGCTTTTAACCCAGCATGATATGTTGGCTATCTGTATATATGTATATATATATATAATTTTTTTTTTTTTTTTTTTTTATTATTTTTATTAAGAATCTCCTCAGTTCTTATGTGATTATGTGTTTCTCTTTGTTTTACCATTTGGTTTTGTGTGTCTGGTAATTTGGGTTTTTATTGTACAGAACTTTGGTCAGCCTTGATGTTGTTTTTAAAGTGCTTTATAAATAAATATATAATAAATTGTATAAATGAAAGATTCCACCCATAAATCAAGATGACGATTACGGAGGTTGAAGTTCATTCCAGCAACATCAGGTGCAGGGCAAAAACCAAATCTGAGCAGGTGAAAAGTGGACCACAGGGCACACTCACTGATGCAGGGCCAATTTAAAGTCACCAGTTAACACAGCACATCTCTTTCTAAGGGAGTTCCATCCAGCTGTTTTCAAATCTTATGTACTTCAAAGTGGCAGGAAGTAGGTGTTTCTCTCCGTAGCACTGGGCCCAAGGACAGAGTCATCACTTCATCAGTCCACTGCAAGGCACACGCATGCACTCATCTATATTCATGGTCCGAGAGCCAGTATATATTGTCCAGCTAATCATTTTTTGAAGAGTATTTGGAGAAAATTCCACAAAGACAAAGTGAGAACATACATACTTGGTAAATTTATTGCCTGGACTGAGGTTGTAATCCAGGGTTAGGCAACACCATTATACGCTGTACCACGCCACCCAATGTGGAAAAATGACCAATTTTTAATTTGAGTTTTTTCAATTGAAACCAAGCATTATTCAAGATTAGACTTAATCCGGAAAACCTCAAGGTTGATCCTAATGTTAAAGGTTATACAGCGGGGAAAATAAGTATTGAACACGTCAACGTTTTTCTCAATAAATGTATTTCTAATGGGGCTATTGACGTGAAATTTACACCAGATGTCCACAACAACCCATGTAATCCACACATACAAAAAAATCAAAACAACTATGTCCATAAATGAAGTGATGTGTAATAAAGTGGAATGACCCAGTGAGTAAATATTGTGAATGTGAATAAAAGGAGGTGCAAAAAGGCCTGGAAAGCCAAGAAAGCAGCTGACGTCTGTCAATCCTGATAGCCCCCAATCAGTGCAAATGAATATCAGCTGCTTTAATCCTAATTGATGGCCTATCATTACCATGGTGTCACACAAGAAGCATCTCATGATGGGTAAAAGCAAAGAGCTCTCTTAAGAACTTCGCAAACATTCTGATGGCATCGGTGACAGATGGACTTCTAAACTTCTGAATGTTCCAGTGAGCACCGTTGGGGCCGTAATCCGCAAGTGGAAAGAACATCACTTCATCATAAACCGGCCACGACCAGGTACTCCTCACAAGATTTCTGACAAAAGAAGAATCAGGCGAGTTGTCCAAGAGCCAAGGACCACTCGCCGAGAGCTTCAGAAAGACCCTGGAATTAGCAGGTCTTGTTGTTTCAAAGAAAATAATAAGTAATGCACTCCACCGCTATGGCCTCTATGGACGCTCACCACACTGAAGAAAAGGCACGTTGAAGCTCGTTTAAAGTTTGCTGCACAACATTTGGACAAACCAATGAAATACTGGGAGAGTAGAGTCTGGTCAGAGCAGAGCAAAATTGAACTCTCTGGATGTCACTGCACACCACATGTTTGGAGGAGAAATGTCTCTGCACATCACCCCAAAAACACACCAAAATACCGGCAGACTTCATAGAATTGAAGGAAGGATGAATGGAGAAATGTAGCTGGGCATTCTTGATAAGAATCTGCTGCCATCTACCAGGATGCTGAAGATGAAATGAGGGGGAACATTTCAGCAAGACGAGAATCCCAAACATACAGCCAAGGAAACTCAATTGGTGTCAGAGAAAGAAAATCAAGATGCTGCTAGAACGGCCCAGTCAATCAGCCGACTTGAATCAAATTGAAAATCAATGGAAAGAACTGAAGATCAGAGTTCATAGAAGAGGTCACTGGTACCTTCAAGACTTGACGACAGTATGGGCTGGAATTCCACCTGAGCAATGCATGCGACTCGTTTCTCCATACAGGGGGCGTCTTGAAGCTGTCATCACCAACAAAGGCTTTTCTACTAAGTATGAAATACATTTCAGTAAGCTTGTTCAATACTTACCTCCTGTGTCATTCCACTTTATTACACATCACTTCATTTATGGACTTATTTATTTGATTTCTTTGTATTTGTGGATTACTTTGGTTGTTACTGACATGTGGTGAAAATTTCATGACAGTAGCCCTATTAGAAAGATATTTACTGAAAAAAATGTTGATGTGTTCAGTACTTCTTTTCCCCGGTGTAAGTACCCATCTGGTGCCATTTCTGAATTAGTTTGTTTTAAGACTTACACATTATTTTATCCCTTCCAGCTTGGTGTAAATCCAACAAGTGTGGATTCTGTGGACGTTGGTAAAGATAGCGAAGTAAAGGTAACACCAGGCCAGAGCCTTCACCTTGTCAACAAGCTCTACTCCTACAAAATCCAGTTTGAAGAGAGTGACAAGAAAGCTTCCTTGTCCGAGCTGAAGTTAAAGAGACCAAAGGAACCACACCGTGAAGGCCATAATGTTAACACCAAAGTTCCACGACTGAACACTGAAGACTGTTGCACTAAAAGTAAACAAACCTTGGAAAGTCAGAAAAGCAGCGTAATGGCTTCCAGAAACACGGAGAAAGGACAGGAGAAAAAGGTAAGATGTTGGAATGTTGGAGGACAAGCAAAATTAACATGACATGATCAAAGCTACTTAAAATCCAATTCCGAGTTACAGGAGGCCAGAGTCTATAATGTCAGCACTGTGTGCCAGGCAGGAACCAATGAGATGCCTGTCCATTGCAGTCTCAAAACTTTCACACACTGTAATACATTTATAGTCCTCAATCAACCTAAAATGTAAATTAAATTTTAAAGTAGACTGTGGGAACATTCCGGCACGTAAGGTTTTTTTTTTTCGCCTTGTGGGAGGCACGGTGGCACATGGGTAGCGCTGCTGCCTCGCAGTAAGGAGACCTGGATTCGCTTCCCGGTCCTCCCTGCGTTTCAGTTTGCATGTTCTCCCCGTGTCTGCGCGGGTTTCCTCCCACAGTCCAAAGACATGCAGGTTAGGTGCATTGGCGATCCTAAATTGTCCCTAGTGTGTGCTTGGTGTGGGTGTGCATGTGCGTGCCTTGCCCGGGGTTTGTTCCTGCCTTGCACCCTGTGCTGGCAGGGATTGGCTCCAGCAGACCCCCCTTGACCCTGTGTTAGGATATAGCAGGTTGGAAAATGACTGACTCACTGACAATTTTCTTGCATTATCCACATACCCTTTGGGGTCAGAATGCAGGGTTAGCCATTGTACAGGGCCACCCCGAGAGCAATTGCAGGTTAACAGCCTAGCTTAAGGGCTCAGCAGAGTGGCATTAAGGGGATTTAAACCAGCAACCTTCCAGATACCAACACAGATCTTTAGCCTCAAAGCCTCCACTGCGCCCCACACTTGGATTGTAAATCACTAGCAACTGCTTGTGTGGTCCTATGTCTTTTAACCTGCATGCCCTTTTATCGTAGGACATTATATACACACACACACACACACACACAGTGGATTCACAAAATATTCAGACTCCTTTACTGTTTACAGAATTTGTTATGTTGCAACTTTGAGCTAATATCATTTAAAATATTTTTTTGTCATTAAGTAATACCCAGTAGCCCAGAATTACAGAGAAAACCGGATTTTAGGAAATTTTGCAAAGCTCTCTATTATAAAAAAAAATCCTGTGGGAGGGAATGATTAGGAGACGATACGTGATCTTCATGTGAAGATCACAGAAGACATTTAAAAGACCCACGAGACGAAAGAGAGCGTCTCGCGGGGACATAGGACATGAGATTCTTGCAAGACACACCCTACTTACAAGTATCAACAAATAAGAGCACGGCCAGAAAAAAAATCGGTAGTGCAAAGGCAGTCACGCAGCACACACAGATCTAGGGCACTCAGTGCATATAAAGCGTTTAAGGACAATACGGTAGAAATGAAACGTCGATGACTAAACGAAGAAGAAAGAGCAGCACGGAGAAAAGAGACGCGTTGGAGAGAAAAAAATGCTAAAAAGAAAAAGAATAATCTAGGTGCAAATGCAGAGAATAAGGAAAATAATAATCAGCCCGGAACAAGTGGAATTGAAAAAAACACATCCAATTGGGCTCAGAAATAAAAGACAAATAGTAAATGACAAAGTAGACCTTCATAAAGACGTTCAAAAAATGTTGGCTAGAAACACATGCAGAGCATGTTGGAGATTATGAAAGCAGTGGAATTCAAAAGGGTCAAAAAAAACATTGGCGTGATAAAAATGCAGAGAAACATAAGGTATATGAAAGCAGAAAAATTAGAAAGTATAAAAAAAAAGAAAGTAAACATCGCAGTGGCGCAAACAAACATAAATTATTACTCGAAAAAAGGGAAAATAATCAGCAAGGACCAGAAAAAAATCATTGGAAAAAAAAGCAGCACAAAGCGAGGTCAGAAATAAAAAACAAAGAGTACAAAAAAAAGTAAAACGTCATAAACAGGTCAAAGAACAAGGGGGCCAAACACATGCAGAGCAGGCGAGAGATAATGAAAACAGTGGAATTCAAAAGACGCAAAAAAATCATAGGCGTGAAACACATGCAGAGCATGATACAGAATATGAAAACAGAAAAAAACGAGTGCCGAAACAAAGAAAGTAAAGATCGCATTAGCGCAAACAAAGAGAAATTATTACTCGGAGAAAGGCGAATAGAGATCGAATATATGGACACAGGTGATATGTCAGAAATATGTAAATATTGTAAGGCTTTGAGGTTTAAGTCAGAGACCTGTAGATCGTTTAATTCGTGTTGACATCAGGGAAAAGTTGTGTTTATACACAATGTGGAGGCGTATCCAAGAGAATTAAAAGATTTGATGTTTGGTGAAAGTGAAATCCACAAACGCTACAGGCAAAATATTCAAGTCTACAATAATCTTTTCGCATTTGCATCATTCAATGCACAAAATATAGATTTACACAAGAATGGACCATACACTATGATAATCTGTGGTCCAGCAACAATTAAAGCAACAACTAGTTTAATTTCGAAGAAACCACAATTCGGGCAAGTGTATATTTATGATCACGGAGAAGCGATGCAACATAGAATCGAAAGAGTGAAACGATCGGAATGCAAATATTCTATTGACACAAGTACATAGAACCTTTACGCAGTACTTCATTGAAGCCCTTTTATCAGCGATTCCAGCTTGCAGTCATCTGAGGTCTTATGTGATGAGCTTTGCACATCTGGATTTGGGGTTTTCTGCCATTTTTTTTTTTATCTGCAGATCCTCTCAAGCTCTGTCAGATTGGCTGGAGATCATCAGTGGACAGCTATTTTCAGGCCTCCCCAGAGATGTTCAGTTGGGTTTTAGTCTAGACTCTGTCTGGGCAACTCAAGAAAATCATTGTCTTTATCTGTGCTTATGGTCATTGTCCTATTGTAAGGAGAACCTTCAGCCCATTCTGAGTGCTAGTGTACTCTGAACCACGTTTTCATTAGGGATAATTTTGTACTTTGCTTGGTTCAGCTTTTCCGCCACCTTGTCTCATCTCCAAATCCCTGCCACTGAAAAACAAGCCCACAACGTGATGCTACCACCACCATGCTTCATTATTGGCCTGGTATTGCACAGGTGATCGGTGATGCCTGGTTTCCTCCACACATAACACTAATCTTAGTTTCATTAGACCAGAGAATCTTGTTTCTCAAAATGTTAAAGTCCTTTACACTGCAAAAAATGAATTCTAAGCCAAGTGAAAAATATCTAAATCATGAAATTAAGTCTTCATTTCCTTACTGCAAGAATTATTGGATTATCTAAAATCTGTATTTATGATTATTTAGCTGACTTTAAGAAATCTTTTCAGGTAAATTTTGCTTACCCTTTTGGCAGATTGTTAAATACAAGCAAAACAACTCCCATTTGAATTTTTTTGTCTAGTTTTTGCATACTGCGGTAGGCTGGTGCCCTGCCCAGTGATTTGTTCATGACCCTGTAGTTAGGATACAGTGGGTTGGATTAATGGATGGGTGGATGGATGGATAGTTTTTGCATATGCATTTTTTGCAGTGTAGGTGTCTTTTTTGGAAACTTCAAGTGGGCCTCCATTTGTCTTTTACTGAAGCGAGGCTTCTGTCTGGCCACTCTGCCCTAAAGCCCAGAATAGTGAAGTGATGCAGTTTCTCCCATCTTCACATAGGTTCTCTGACACTGAGCCAGAGTGACAATTGGGTTCTTGGTCACCTCTGTTACCATGGCCCTTCTCCTACAATTTCTCAGTTGGCCAGCTCTGGGAAGTCGCGGTTGTTCCAAATTACTTCCATTTAAGAACAACACATTTTCAAATACGGAAATGTAGCTCAGAGTGCTTTACAACATATCAAAGAAGTAGTTACGGTACATACAAAGAAACACTAAGTACATTTAGATAAGAGTAATATTGAATACACAGTGTACAAATGATAACTAAATAATGCACACTTACATAAGTCAGGTTGGGGAGCATGCACTGGTACGGTGTGTTGCCGCATGCACTACACAATGAAACAACTCAGGATCCTGGTTGGCAACCCCCCAGGCAGATACGCAGTCCAGTCCCAACCTCCGGAAATTACCCTCTACCTGCCGCAGCCAGGTGTTACATGGGTGACCCCTTGACCTGGTCCAGCCACTTGGGTCCCCAACAATGAGGATCTTACGAGCCAGATCACCTTCAGGGAAACGTGCCACATGGCCGTAGTGCCGTAACTGACACTCCCTCACAATGCAGGTAATGTTCGTCATTCGAGACTCCATGAGCAAAAAAAAGTTACACCAGCGGCACCCAAGGATTTTCCGGAGAGACACAGTACCAAAGGAGTCCAGTCTTCTTCTCAGGTCACTGGATAGCGTCCATGTCTCGCAACCATATAGCAAGACAGGAAGCACCAGGACTCTAAAGACTTGGACCTTCGTCCTTTTGCACAGATATCAGGAGCGCCACACACCCCTTTCCAACGACCTCATGACCTCCCAATGCTCTCCCAATCCGTCTACTGACTTCATAGGAAGAATCGCCAGAGACATGAATGTCACTACCAAGGTAAGTAAACCTCTCGACAAGGTCGGCACTCTCTCCGCAGACAGACAACTGATAATGGCAGTGCCCAAGAGCTCATTAAAGGCTTATATCTTGGTTTTTATCCAGGACCCTCACAAGCCCAGACATTCGGACTCCTCGCTCAGTCTCTCGAGAGCCTTGATCAGAGCCTCCATTGACTCCACAAAGATCGCAGCATCATCAGCAAAGTCAAGATCCATGAATTGCTACTTTGAGAAGTTGTTCAAAGCTGATCCTCCGGTCAGGACGTTGGATATCTCTGGGTCCACGGTTCTTGAGGCTGATCCTCCATTTAGCTGTGAACCCCCAAGTCTCACTGAGATTGCACAGGTGGTGAACCAGCTGAGGGGAGGAAAGGCTGTAGGGATCTGTGGTATCCGGGGTGAACTTCTCCAAGCTGGTGGTAAGGCTGTCCTTCTGGCATTGCAAGCAGTCTTTGCTTCCATTTGGGAGACTGGCATCATCCCAACTGACTGTAAAATGAGACTTGTCATCCCTATCTGGAAAGGGAAGGGTGATTGCCTGGATTGCAGCAACTACTGGGGATAATAGTGCTCTCTGTGCCGGGTAAGGTCCTTGCTAGGGGCATCCTCAATAGGATCCGTAAACACTTGCTCACCTACCAGCGACCGGAACAGTCTGGTTTTATGCCTAAGAAGTCTAACACCGACTGTATCCTAGCACTGAGGCTCTCATGGAGTGCAAATGCCAGCCTTTGTCGATTTTCACAAAGTGTTCGACTTAGTTGATCAAGCTGCCCTGTGGGACATCCTGAGGGTTCGCGGGATCCCTTCGAGGTTGCTGGATATCATGGCCGGCCTGTACGCTGGTACTGTAAGTGCTGTGCAGAGTGGAGGCAGGACCTCTGCGTTTTTCACAGTTGATTCTGGGGTTCGTCAGGGGTGTGTTCTGCTCCTACTCTGTTCAGTACTTGCATGGACTGGGTGTTGGGCAAGGTCATGGGGTCCAATGGCTGTGGGGTATCTGATGGTGAAGAAAGATTCATGGATCCTGACTTTGCTGATGATGCTGTGATCTTCGCGGAGTCAATGGAGGCTGTGATTGGGGCTCTCGAGGGACTGAGTGAGAAGTCCGAGTGTCTGGGCTTGCGAGGGTCCTGATAAAAACCAAAGAGCCAGGCCTTTAATGACCTCTTGGGCACGGCCATCAGCAGTGTGTCTGTCTGCAGAGAGAGTGTTGACCTTGTTGAGAGGTTTACTTACCTTGGCAGTGACATTCATGTCTCTGGTGACTCTTCCTTTGAAGTCATTAGATGGATTGGGAGAGTATGGGGGGGTCATGAGGTGATAAAGGGGTGTGTGACACTCCTGATATCAGCAAAAAGACGAAGGTCCAAGTCTTTAAAGTCCTGGTGCTTCCTGTCTTGCTATATGGTTGCAAAACATGGACGCTATCCAGTGACCTGAGACGAAGACTGGACTCCTTTGGTACTGTGCCTCTCCAGAAAATTCTTGGGTGTCGCTGGTGTGACTTTTTGTTGCTCATGGAGTCCCGAATGAGGCACATGACCTGCATTGTGAGGGAGCTTCAGTTACGGTACTACGGCCATGTGGCGCGATTACCCGAGGGTGATCTGGCTCATAAGATCCTCATTGTTGGGGACCCGAGTGGCTGGACCAGGCCAAGGAGTCACCCACATAATACCTGGCTGCGGCAGATAGAGGGTAATTTCTGGAGGGTGGGACTCGACTGCGTGTCTGCCAGGGCAGTTGCCAACCGGGATCCCGAGTTGTTTCATCGTGTAGTGGGTGCGGCAACACGCTGTACCAGTGCATGCTCCCCAACTTGACTTGACTTGTTGTACAAAGTAAAGAAAGAAGGAGATCAAACTGTTCTTGTGGAGCTGCACTGTTACTCACATTTGAATGATAAATACAGTCCTTGAGGTTTACCGAATGCATTTGATTCTTCATTTGCTCCAGACAGGGATTCAACGCAAGGTAGAGGTTTCACTCACAAGGCTTGTACTGCTTCAAACAAGTTTTTACAGTGATGCGTTTCTCCATTACTCCTTGTCACAGCCTGCTTGTTCTATCTTTTGGGAAATGGCTCCACCTACTGCTCACATCATCACATGACTATTTATTCACAGTGGCTTTTCAGTTAGCATTTATCAGGAATAAATATGCTGTATATCCTACTGATTTGTAATTGAAGTTGCTCAGAAAGTTTCTCTGTCTTAAGATAAACTAGGGGGCTCCGCCCCCTGCTCACTTTGCTCGCCAACCCCTGCGTTTGGTTATTCGGATATACAATTTTAAAAGCGTTTTTTTTCTTTGGAATCATTGCTTTAACTGGTGCGGGACCACAGATTCTCATAGCGTATGGTCCATTATTGTGTAGATCCACATTTTGTGCATTGAATGATGCGAAGGCGAAAAGACTTTGTTTTCCACTCTTTCCCTTTTATTTCTGACCTCGAGTTGTCCTGCTATTTTTTCAATTACACCTGGTTCTGATGATTAATTACCTTTTGTTTTGCGCTAATGCGATCTTTACTATCTTTTTTTTTTTTTTTTTTTTTTTTTTTTGATACTGTAACGACTGACGTAATAAAGTGTCACAAAGTTTTACTTTGAACAATTGCTGACTTCGTAACCCCAAACACAACTTTCTAGCACCCTCTCCAACCACTCATCCCCCGGATCTTGCCTTCCCCGCCATCAGTCTTCCGTGCTGTACTCAGCCTTCCCTCAATCGGACCTAACAGTCACTTAAAACAATAAAGGCTTCAAATTGGCTGGGACGCTACAATACTTTCAAATTTTACTGCTTTCATATTCTGTACCTTTCTCTGCATGTGTCTCGCACCATCGTTTTTTTGAGCCTTTTGAATTCCACTGCTTTCATAATCTGTTAACTGCCTTTTTTTCTCTCCAACGCTTTTGGGTCTCTTTTCTCCGTGCTGCTCTTTCTTCTTTGCTGAGAGCACAGGATCTGTGTGTGCTACGTGCCTTTAGATGACTGAGTGTTTTGCTGGCCATGTTCTTATTTGATAAGAAGGGCGTGTCTTGCAAGAATCTCATGTTCCACGTCCCCGCGAGACGGACCTGGGAAAATCTCTTGGCACCAAGTCTCATGTTTACGGTCCCTGCAAGACGCTTCGTGGCCAGTCTTTTTTGTCTTGTGGGTTTTTTAAATGTCTTCCGAGAAGATCACGTATAGCCGCCCTGCTTTTCCTTCCCAGGATTTTTTTTTAATAATAGAGAGACAAGTTCACAAATTCACCAATGCTTTTCAATTTTGAAATTTAACTCTATTAACTATATTTATGGAAGAAGATGATCCACTGTGGCAATCCCTAACGGGAGCAATCTATTAACTCTATTCAAAGTGTCTGAATACAAACTGATCTTGAAGAATAAGTGCCAAATTTAAAAATAAAGCATTCTACTTGATACTGAGTTGTTTTAAGCAATCAGACAGATGTAGCAATAACAGTAGTTGTTTTCTGTGTTCTTTGCAAACTTGCCTAAAAATGAATGAAAAGAAACTGAAAGTAGCTTTTATATACCATCCTCATAAGATAAATTGATTGTGAAAAGTAAATGTTGTCATCTGTAGCTAATGCTTTCTTAATTTTTTTTAAATAAAATAAGGAATTCCAGGGACACTGGAGTCAGGGACTAAAAGCCTCTATGCAGGATAAGAACATGCAGGTAAGTTAAAATTCAAATTTTATATTTTCTTTCAACTATTAATCTGACTTTGTTTTCTTAAATCCGTTGTAAATTATTATTTCTTTCTCCAATTTACCAGTAAAACCCATCACTACATATGGCAAGATGTCCCTTTTTTATATTACATTCATTTCTTGGACGTCAGATTCTCACAATGCTGCTTTTGATGCCCCAATACAGAAATCTGAAGCCTTTTAAGGGCCAGGCCTCCTAGGCAGCATATCATTGCTGTGTTTTGAGGGACATTATGGTCCCCTGTGTTCTATGCCTTCTGGGATTGTTGTTGTTGTAACCTCCGCTTCACCCTCACTGACCTCATTCTGTCTTTTAAACAGACTGCCGGGGTGATGGTGCCAGGATGTATACCCGGCACTTAGTTGTTCATTTGACTCCCTAGTAGTCCATGTCAAGGAGATCACTATTTTCATTTGTTACATATCCTACTGCAAATAAAACATAAATATAGTGTTCTTGAGTTTGCTCTTTGTTTCAGTTTAGTGAAGTCCGTTCATTTATTTCAAACTAGGTCACGCTTGGGGAGTAGCCAGCCAGGGGTAAACTGTGCGGTTTCTTGGTGGTTTTTAAAGACATAGAGTTGGATTGTGCAATGTTTCATCTATTGTCTCTAGTGGCCTCAATTGGAGTGACATCAGCAAGTGCAGAGAGGAGCTTCTCCTACTTGAAACAAGTCAAGTCCTACAGCCACAATACAATGGCTAAAACCATTTTAACAGCCTTGCTATGCTAGCCATTGAGAAGAAACTGGTCAAGTGTCTGGATAAAGACTCCCAGTTGGTATGACAGGCTCACCGAGCGTTTTCTACAAAACAAAAGAAAGGCAGAATTTACATATAAATAACATGATGCAGTAATTGAGTAATGTTCTGATTCAGGCCTAAAACGTGCTTCCCCTGTTTGAAAGACATCTATCTATCAATCATATGCTGCCTTTTAATCTATCTGTCTCTCTGTCTATCTTCATATAGTGCATTTTAGTCTATCTATTAGACAGACAGACTGAAAGGCACTATATAATAGTTAGATATATATAATACCTTTCAGTGTATCATATAGTGCCTTTTAGTGCATCTATCTATGATATAGTGCCTTTTCTTTCTTTCCCTTTCTTTCTTTCTTTCTTTCTCTTTCTCTCTCTCTCTTTCTTTCTTTCTCAGCGGTCTGGAGGTCTGCTACCCACAGTCTGTCTGTCTATCTATTATATAGTGCCTTTTCTTTCTTTTCTTTCTTTCTTTCTTTCTTTCTATCTTTCTCTGTTTTTCTCTCTCTCTTTCTCTCTCTCTCTTTCTTTCTTTCTTTCGCAGCGGTCTGGAGGTCTATGGATGCAGTCTTAGGATTCTTTAGAACTCTCTGTTTAATCTTTCTTGTTGCCCTGGGATCTCCAAATCAAATTGGAGAGCCACCATCTTTATTTATTTATTTTTTTTGTAAAACCGATGATCATGTAGTGGGGCTTATAAATCGTTAAACAATTTCCTGTGGTTTTCAAGTCCTCCTATGACCAAACAGTTTTCCTGAGATCCCCTGAAACCTGGGTAGATAGTGGCACGGTGGATTTTTCGAGGCTCCGTGGGTAGCAGAACGTGCCTGAAAATATGTCATACCATTAAATAGTAAAGGAGTTGCATCTCTGACTTTGTGTTTGACTCTTTTATTGGTACATATGGTACTCAGCTGTTTTAGCACTTTGTGGATCTTGCCTTGCTGAAGCTCCTGAAACTTGTGGTTCACTTTGTTTTGTTTTTGTTTTTTTTGGTTTTTTTTTATTTTCTGTTAAATGAATAAATGCTTCTGAAAAAACCAAAACACCGGTGGATTTTAGCCTTTCAGAAGATTTAGATTAAAGAAAAATTTTATACTGACAACATTTAAAGATCCACAGTAGAGGTTCACAAATTCCAAGCCACTTTTAGTCCATTTTATCTTTTAATTTCGTATTCTTACTGTTTCAGATTTACAAAGATGACACCGTAGTTGCTATTAACGATAAATATCCGAAAGCAAAGTATCACTGGCTTGTATTGCCCTGGGAATCCATTGCCAGCTTGAAGGCCGTCAGACCGGAGCACTTGCCACTGCTGAAGCATATGCATGGTGTTGGGGAGAAGCTGGCCCGAGGATGTTCAGACTACGGCAAACTTCAGTTTCGACTGGGATATCATGCAATTCCCAGTATGAGGTATGTTCATGCATGCAGTAACACGTTGCTTTGAAATTTTTCAGGTCAGGAAGAGGGGAAGTATTGACGTAAGGTAGTAATACTTCTTGATCTCGGTGCCGGAGAATGCACAATTACTAACCTTAAAGTTAGTGGGGATGGAGCGTAGATACCTATAGGTCCCTAAGTGTATGAGCCGTCTGTGCCGTCCGTTTAGCACACAAGTACCGGTTTTTCAGTATGCATCCAAGTTTACATTGTAAGAGGACAACATTATCTCCACACACCAGAGACAAACTCCTTATTCTCCTTGCTTTGCTCTCCGAACCTTAGCTGTGCCGTGACATCCTGTCCATGAATGTCATGAATTGCAGAGTGACCAGCCTTTCCAGAGTCCAACATCCACGTTAAATGCACTCAACACCAAATACGCTCCACAAGTACATGTGCTGAATGGCATGTGGAAGCCCGTACTCTTAAAGCAGTGGTCTCAAACTCCAGTCCTGGAGGGCCCCAGTGGCTGCAGGTTTTCATTCTAACCCTTTTCTTAATTAGTGACCTGTTTTTGCTGCTAATGAACTTGTTTTGAATTAATTTTAATTGACTTGTGACAAAGGTGGCATCCTATGACGCTGCCAAGTTTAAGGTCACTGCGTTCTTCGAGATGACCTAGTATCAATGGAGAGTGCAAGGCTGTTGTACCTGTTAATGGCTGAGGCTGAAACACCTAAAATCACACACTTGCCTAAACTTTCTTTCTGTGCTGTAGCATTAACAGTACCCTTCACTAGAACCAAAAGGCCTAGACGAAACCCTGCTATTATTCTTCCTCCACCAAACTTCACAGCAGATACTATTTATTTATTTAGAAAGCACTTTAAAAACAACATCAAGGCTGACCAAAATGCTGTACAATAAAAAATGCGACATATCAGACACACAATAACCAAAGGGCAAAAGAAAGAGAAACACAAAACACATAAGAGCTGAAGAGATTCATAATAAAAAGTACACAGATAGTCAACATCTCACACGGGGTCAAAGGCCAGGGAGTCAAAGTGTGATTTTAAATAAGATTTAAATACCGCGAGTGAAGGAGCCTGCATAATGTGCAACGGCAAATTGTTCCCGAGTTTTGGAGCTGCAACTGAAAAAGCCCGATCACCTCGGAGTTTGCATCGAGTCTTGGGAACACGTAAAAGCATCTGGTCTACTGACCTGAGAGAGCGAGAGGGCACATAAGGAGGCAGCAGTTCTGACAGATAAAATGGGGCACAACTATTAAAGGATTTAAAAACAAATACAAGGATTTTAAAATGCATTCGAAAACGAACTGGAAGCCAGTGAAGGGCAGACAAAATCGGGGTAACATGCTCATGCTTGCTTGTACTAGTTAAAAATAGAACGCCGACATTTTGCACCAGCTGGGGTTCCAATGCCATGAGACCACCCTGCCCCTCTAACATCAATGACCTCAATCAGTCCTCGGGGTTTTCAGGCTTCACATGGAAGAACTTGATGATGATGGTCATGTGGACTTCTGGCCTTTAATCCATCAATGTAGAGACATTTAGCGTGCAGTTATATTTTGTTTATTAGTGTTTAATACATTCTTTAATTGTTTTATTACCTGTTGTTTTTTGTCTCCGCATGTGAGTGTGTGCGGGTCCGGGTAAGGCTGGGTGCATCCCTGGAATCTCCAAAAAAAAAAAATAAACCCCTTGAGGATTAATAATGTCTTTCTCGCTTCCCATGATGATGTGAATCTTAGTGGCACCGGACCGCTACAAATTGGTGACCAGTTTTCGCTAATAATTACCGTATTTACGCAGGTACCACGCACACATTTTTTCCCCAAGAATTAGCATTAGAAAATCAGGTGCGCGTCATATACGAGGAAATGTAATTCTGTAATGTTTACTTCTTCTGCTTTGGCTCGCTCACTCTCTCTCTCTCGCGCTGTCTCTCTCTCGCTCACTTGCTCGTGCACTCGCGCTGTCTTTCTCTCTCGCTCGCTCGTGCACTCGCGCTCTCTCTCTCTCTCGCTCGCTTGCTCATGCTGTCTCTCTCTCTCGCTTGCGCTCTCACGCTCTCTTTCTCTCTAAATGCTTCCTATACAATCACAACGCGCGTCATACACGGGGCAAAACAGTTTTCGCAATTTTCTTTGTAAAAATTAGGGTGCGCGTCTTACACGAGGGAGCGTGGTACACAAGTAAATACGCTAACTTCTTTTCAATTCATTTTAATTAACTTGGTCCTGAACACTCAGACCCCTCAATTGTTTCTTTTTCCTTAATTAGCAGCCAAACAATAATGAGATACAAAATGAGCGAAAACATGACCAACATACAATATCTGAAAATACAGAAAGGTGAGGGTCTCAGGAATGTCGATCACCAAAACATCTGACCAGATCTTAGAAAAGAGAAAATCCACAATTTTGGAAATGTCTGCTATTGCATAATGAGAGCATCAACAAGCCATGGAATTAAAGAATGAGTTTAATTAACGACAAGATTGAGCAATTGGTTGGAGTTTGAGGCCCTGACTTAGTTGGTCTTCTGTTGGGTCACTCGCTTCACATTTCATTTCTGTTTAAGGAAAGACATTAAGCAATTCAGAGAAACAATGAAGAAATTCCAGGGAACAAATCTTAAAACAACAGGTCAATTAAAATGAATTCAAAAGAAGTTCATTAGCAGCAAAAACAGGTCACTAATTAAGAAAAGGGTTAGAACGAAAAGCTGCAGCTTCTGAGCCCCTCCAGGAGTGGAGTTTGAGATCCCTGTCTTAAAGGGTCCGCAAACAGTAACTTTTTTCCAAGCCCACAAAGCACATACAGACACCCATTTTTTTCCCATTTGAACCATCAGCAGCTTTAGTTATTTGTTCCTGCATGCACAGTGTAGGTGGCAAGGACTTAACTGGAAACTCTTTGTTTTTTACATTAAATTGTATTAACTCCTAGACTTAACTGCATTAAGTTTTATGTGTATTTGTTTATTTTTCCTGTTTTCAGCCATATCCATCTACATGTTATCAGCCAAGACTTTGATTCACCCTCATTAAAAAACAAAAAACACTGGAACTCGTTTACCACAGACTATTTTCTGGACTCTGAAGGTAAGATGTCTGAAATATACAGCTACATTTTTTAGATACATTCCTATATAATTCGAGAAGCACCTACTGCAATAGCCACTTGTTTTATTCATTCTTTACACAGTATTGTCGTGTCTTGGAAAAGACAGGTGACATGGAATGAGAATCATAGACACGTGAAATAAATTACCGTGTAGAATGGTAGACAGAAGGACTTTATGGACCTCCAAAACTTGACTTGATGTTATTTTAGAAGAATTAGGTGGGTAGGACTGGTGAGCTTTGTTGTACTGAATGCCCTGTTCTCATCTAAATTTTTTTCAATGCTTCTAATGCTCTATGTGCCCAACTTCGGTCCTGGAGGGCCACTGTGGCTGTAGGTTTTCATTCTAACCCTTTTCTTAATTAGTGACTTATTTTTGATCCTAATTAACTTTTTTTGAATTCATTTTAATGGACTTGTTCTTGAAGACTCAGACCCCCTTAGTTTCTTTTTACTTAATTTGCAGCCAAACAATGTAGAAATTACAAACCTAAATTTGGTAGATTTTTATTAAAATGTAATAAGCAGGTATATAGGGAATATGTTGGGTTTTTTTTAAAGTCATTAACAGTATTTACTAATTAGCCGGTCTGACACTTGAAGTCATTAAAGCTTTCATCATTCCGGGTGTCTGCTGTTCTGGTTGTTAATTTGTCACTATTAGGGTTAAATGAAGGGAGCAAACTACACAGGAAAAGGGGAAAATAAAAACAAAAGAGAGTTAAGCATTTATAGCTTTTGAAAAAAATAGAAATATTTCTTAAAGTCCTGTTGTTTTTCTGAATGCAGAATAAGAGAAGAATAACAAAGACCAG
>JANRMT010062835.1:6052906-6092162 GCA_026402145.1 Polypterus bichir lapradei | reverse complement strand
ATGGAGGTATTTCTGACCATTCTTCATACAAAATCTCTCCAGTTCAGCTCAATTTGATGGCCGCCAAGTATGGACAGCCTGCTTCAAATCATCCCATAGATTGTCGATGATATTCAAGTCAGGGGACTGTGATGGCCATTCCAGAACATTGGACTTCTCCCTCTGCATGAATGCCTTTGTAGATTACTCACTCGCTTTGGTCTGTGCTGCGGTCCAAATCCAGCTGTGAGCCACGTTGACTATTCTTTTGCCCTCCATGGCTACCGCTTCAAATGTATGTCATGGAAACAACACTTCTTTCAATGTGTTAGAAATTCCTGCTTCAGGTAACTGTTTGTTTCTGTCAGTCGGGTTTTTTTGGAAAAATGTCATTGGCGAAACTGTCGCTCTCAAACTTCGTAACATGGCTGCTACCTTGGTTTGCCAACATTGGGATAACTTCGGTGACGTGGTGTCCGTTGTTGTTAGTCACAGAGGCATTGTTATACCGTCTGCTCAACAATACGCTGACTACATGAATACGTTCGGAGTCTATGGGGGCGAGGGAGAAATTGTGGCAATGTCTCAAATCCTTCCAGCTACTATCAGCATTTACTTCCAAGAACGTCCTCATGCCTCTCCTCGAGTTTACAATCCGGCCCAGCGTCTCTTCATATCCCTGCTCTTTAGCGGTCCTTTGGATCATGGGCATTACGAGGTTCTCATGCCTCTCAAATACCCACGTGATAACCTTCTGGTGACATCTTTTGACTCTGTCGGTATGTGCACACCCACTTGCTCGCCACACTCATGTGATGTCACTTGCCCGCTCTACTCTTCCTGAAAAACATTTAAAGACACACTCCCCTGAACACACGCATTCCACACAGGACTTTCAATGCACCTTTTGTTCCAAAAGCTTCAGAGTGCACAGATATCTGAACGCACATTTAAAAAAAACTCAACACTAACCGAATGATGCAATGTGAACATTGCCAACAATGCTTCAAAACGGCTCGCGCTCTCAAGAAACACTTACAAACTCATTCCACTGTCACCTTCAATTGCACATTTTGTAACGAGAACTTCACAGGTGAGATGGATCTCCGACAACTATATGCAGATCCATTCAACACAAAGATTTGTATGCAAAATTGGCGACAAACACTTTCACGCACGCAGATACCTTTCTAACCATCTCAAAACACATTCCCTGATGAATTCTTTCCAGTGTCAACACTGCTCCAAAACCTTCACACGCCAGAAATATCTCAAAGCACATTTAAACACCCACTCCACTGAACAAACGCATTCCAAACAGATCTTTGAATGCACGATTTGTTCAAAAACGTTCCGAGTGCAGAGATTTCTCAACATGCATTTAAAAACTCACTCCACTGAACGAATTATGCAACGTGAACATTGCCAGCAATGCTTCGACACAACTCATTCCACTTCCCTTCAGTGCCAACACGGCACTAAATCGTTCGTGCACAAACATCGCATTCACTTTTCTGCAGCTTTTCAAGAAGATTCCGCCATTCACTTCCAAGAACATAACATTGGCCTACCTACCTTGCGATGCTCTTCATTGGCCAGCAGAGGTCAACAAATCCGGACATTCCACTAAGTGTTGTCATGCCGGCAAGGTGTGTCTGCCACCGCTATCCAAACCCCCTCTTTTATTAGAAGACCTCTTGACTGGCAAGAACCCGCTGTCCCGAAATTACTGTGATCATATCAGGGAATACAACTCTGCTTTAGCTTTCGCGTCAATGGGCGCACACATCGCTCAACCATCTGGACACGGAACGTATGCTTTCAGAATCCACGGTCAAATTTATCACCAGGTCTCCCCTTTATATAACAATCCTGACACGTCACCACAATACGGTCAGCTATATAGCTTCGATTCTGCTGAGGCTACCACTCAACGTTTGCAAAAGGAATTTGATAGCGCTTGCAGTGACATTTTGTTGCTTCAACTAGACAACATGATACGACAGGTTAATCCCTTCACACAGTCTTACATGCAAATGCATGACATTTTCACTCACGGTAACCCTGTTGCTGCTGTACGAATGGTGTTCATGGAAAATCCAGGTCTGGATATGAGAAGGTATAACGCCCCGTCCTGTCGAACTGATGTTGCTGCTGTCTTTGTAGGTGAAGATGGGGTTCCTCCTGCACAACGCGACATTTGCATGTATCCAAGGGGAGATGCTTGCAAGCGTATCTCTGTTCTCAATATGAACTGTGACCCCATGGTTTTGTAACGGGGCCACATAGTTAGTGTTAAATGGCAGTTCTGAGTGCGTCCCGTTTGCTGTTTGTATGTGTATCAGTTAATGCCGTTCCCGTAAAGGAGGACGGATGACGGAAGGAGACCACAGCCGCAAACCTGGAAAACACCTGTTCTTAATTAATCAATCACAGCCGTCACATAGACTATTTAAGTAATCGGGAAGGAGGAGGAAGAAGAAGAAGAAGATGAAGATGAAGAAGAAGAAGAAGAAGAAGATGATTTTGTTTCAACCACGTTTCAAGTTGCTTGCTGTTTTTTCACATTGCGCCTTTTCACCAGTTTGATTTTGCCGGACTGTCTTTCAACCTCCATCTGCTGAGACCCCGGGGTCGATTCGCCATCCACCATACGCCGAGGAATCACGGTGAGGTTGCTCCAAACGCCAGGGAAATCAAACAATGCGTTTACCGCTAGTTCAGTCATCCGTTTTCAGGACAGTTTTCTAACTGGACTCAAGTTCACAGTCATTCAGTTTATCAGTCATTTTGTTATTCGTGTTGTGTGTTATATGTTACAGGGGCAAGGGAGGGTTTTTGTTGTATTTATATTTGGTGGTGTCGTCTTGTTGCTGGGGTGGAGGGATATTTATATCTGTTTTCTATTTTTTGCATGTCTTGTTTCATTTAATACATTTAATCCGTTTAATTTTACATCCTGTTTTTGTGTACTTATATTTACACCGTCGATTGTGGGGAAAAGTTTAATTGGTTAGAAGTACGGCTTGATAGTTAGATTATTTCTCAGTAATTTATCCAGGCCACAGGTCTTGGAGGTGTAGCTGCCGACTGGGTAAAGGGGTCGGCCGTTACAGTTTATCCACTGCTATTCCCTTACAGAACTGTGTCTTTCCAGAAGTGTTCAACCATCAATAGATAATTATGCGACGTTTGTTATGCCGCGGGTTCACTATTGTGTTGTATTTTGCTCTCTCCAGAGTTCCATCTTTTCATTCACTTACTGTTGTATTCTCACACCAACCCGTTTTAGACAACCGTGTCTTTCCAGAAGTGTTTAGCATTCAATAAATAATTATGCATCAGATTGAGCGTGTGTCTACCCGGCGCAGAGAGGCGTGGGTAAGCCGTTGAACCCCATTCGAGTTGCAAACCGTGGAATTCCCACTAAGTGCGACTCATACGCTCCTACTAATTACGTCCCTTCGCTTTGTACACAACCCCCTCCAACCTCGCTACTACCGTGGTCGGGTGTCTTGCTGGATTATATATAGAAAAGCAGCCAACACCGCACAGAGCAATGAAACATCTACGTGAGTCACAGGTGCATCTGGACTGTGCAAAGACATCAACGACTCAAGTGATGGGAGGAGAAGGTGCGATGGCGCTCCGCCAGTTTTCAGTCATGGACGATTGTGTGTTGGTTTCTTTCCGTGCATTGTTACAATGTTGCTTTTCTTGCCGATTTATTACATTACCGATTTTTCAAAGGTTTATTTTCTCCCTGTGCTTAAAAATCATTAAAAATCCGGCCTGATTGTGCGGCGTATGGTACGCCGCGGGTTGGCTAGTATAATATATATAATAGATAGATAGACTATGAAAGGTATTACATAATATGTAGATAGATGTGAAAGGCACTATATAAGTGTAAGATAGTGTAAGAAGATGCTATATAGCGCCTGACCCGACACAGATTGGTCACGGGAGGCACGTATAAAATACAAAGAACTTTTATTTTTCTTCGTCTGTGGGCTACACCTTACCCGTACCCACAGACACAACACAGTCCCAAGCACTAAGCACACAAGTAAAGCAAAGCACTCTTCTTCTTCCTCTTCTTTCTCTCTCTCTCTCTCTCTACCCCTGGCACCACCACCCCTCCCAGGCAACCTTGGGTCGCTGTCTCCTTTTTATTGGGTACCCGGAAGTGCTCCAGGTGCTTGATTGGTGACATCCGGCTAGACTTCCAGGTGTGGCGAGACCAGTGCCCAAAAGGGGCCAGCAGCTCCTGCACCTCCAACAGGGCTGCACAGAACTCCAACCCCCATGAAGCCCTGTGGGAGTCTGAGGCACCACTGCAACCCAGGGAGGCTGCCATCTAGCGACCAGGGGGAGATACTGGGCTCCCCCCCCCCCCCCCCTTTGGTCTCCCTGGCAGATGTGGTGAAGGGGCGACCCGGCCAGGCATGGACCCCGGCCATCCATCACAGTAGATAGATATATAAAAGGTGCAATTTCTAGAAGAACACACATTGTCACGGCGCGTCCGCCCCTACTAGATACACACTCCGAGTTCACCACACCCGCCACTTGAGTGCAGGGCCAGGCTGCTGATTGTGAGGCCTGGATTGGGATGGCAGACCTGGTGGAGCTCTCTCTGGCCTGGACTTGTTGTTCATTTTTGAGACCTGCACCCCATTTTCGTGTGGCAGGTTAACAAGTGCATGTGTGGCACAAACAAGCCTTTTGTTAACTTTGGTAACATAACAGCAGGTCACTAATGGGTGCACATAGGTAGCCTCTTAGGTATCACCAACATGTACTTATCCTATTAATTATTGTCATCCTGTGCAGACAATTCAGGGTCTCAGACGTCTGTAAATGCTTACGCTTTTTTTTTTAATATAACTGTTTTGCTTTTCCTTCGAGGGTCAAGAAAGTTCTCTCGTCTGTCTGTCCGTCTGTCCTTCATTCTTTCTCTCTCTCTCTCTCTCTGTGTTTCTCACACAGGATGCTTGAGGTTTTCCTTCTGCTATCGAGTCATAAGCGTCCCCACTCAGAACTTTATCACCTCAGCAGGTCGTCTGCACCAAACCACGGCTACCGTTCTTGCTGAAATTAGCCATCTGATGAGCAAGAGAGCCCACCTCACGTCAGTCCCCACACTCAGTTTTATGATAAAGTCTTTCATCGTATAATTACTGGAAGGATTCTGACTGGCTCAGGCTGCGCCGGTGGGTCTTGAGGTCTTCTGATGAAATTGGACTGAAGGTCGATGAGTTATCTGCAGCTGAGACCACAATTGTCAACCTGCTTGAGACGTTTCCTCGGCTGGGGCTCGCCTGTTGCCTGTCAAGCCTGCTTTGACTTCAGATATGCGTTTGTCACTCCGAACAAGAAGCCATTAGCCGCTCTGGAGGAGCAGGTGTTTGGGATTGGGATGTTTGTGTCAAATTCATGTCTTGTGTCTCTTTGGTTCATTTTTGATGCTTTGGTTTATGTTGGTTATGTTTAGTATGTTTTTTATTTTTGGTGTTGTCTGTGTATTTAGGCTGCCTTGGTTATGCTCCATGTGTTTTATGGGTGGTCCTCTGAGAGCTTGGGCCACCTGCAGGAATCGCCCTTTGGCCTAAAATTCCGGCGGGTCTCCCACAATTCCTGGTGGTTCATTTCTAGTGTGCTTAGGAGTGGAGAGCTCTTGTGCATTTTGTGAATTGTGTGCGCTTTGTGGTAACTGGATGTTTTGTCTTTTCGCTCTGGATCTCGACTGTTCTTGGGATTTGGTATGGAGACGCTTGGTTGTATTGCGATTGCCTTATCATTTTGGGCAAATCCTATTGTCTTATTGCTCCACGGTATTGAAAAGCATTTTTTGCGAAGAATATAATCATATTTTATAAAGGTTCTAAGAGGCTGGGGTTTTTTGATGGGATTTCTCCCTCTAGTTAGCATGTTTGGAAGTGCAGTTGTGTGCTTTGAGACGCCAAGTTTGCGACAGTTTGGCTTGGGGCTCTTATGTCTCAGCCAGGATTCCTTGTGTAATGTCCCTTTTATATATTTTTGTGATTTATTTATGTTAATGTTACTCCTTTTAATGGTTTAAAACATATCCGACCACAAGCGCCTGCAAAGGATAGTGAAGACAGCCGAGAACATTATTGGGGTGCCTCTCCCTAAACTACAGGACATATTCTACAAACGCAGTGTCCGCAAGGCCTGCAGCATTGAGCAGGACCCCCTTACACGCCTCACATGGACTTTTCACACTTCTGCCATCCAAGAGAAGATACTGCAGCATCAGAGACAGATCTGCCGGGCTGCAGCCCCCTGGGATCTTCCACACAGCCTCTAAAAACAGAACTTTTATACATGTGAGCCTCAGTCCTACAAAGACGAGTGTGCAGTGAGAAAAGAGCTGAAGATCTCATTCTGACCTTTAAGGATTCTGACATGGTTGATATCCTTCTGCTGTGAAACATTCTGACCTGTCATTGTATACACGTCTTAAACAACTATTATCATACACTGATCATTTCTGTATTATCTACCTATATATATAATTCACTAAGCAGCCGACCATGGCATGCAAAACAGAGACCATGGGATACGCACGACAGAGCCCCGCCTGCCAACTCACAGAGCCCCGCCCACCAACTCTAAGACCATGGGATACGCACGACAGAGCCCCGCCCACCAACTCTAAGACCATGGGATACGCACGACAGAGCTCCGCCCGCCAAGTCTAACCCTCCTCCCACGTCCACCCTCGCTCTCAAGGCATGCACACTACCTGCTCATGTGCCCGCACGCAACACCTCACCAAACACTGCCTCAGTCGCTTTCGTCTCTGCTGCAGTCCACATGCACCTCTGAGCCATGTTGACTTTTCATTGTTCTTTTCGGTTCCGGCTGCTTTTCTATACACTAAGTCGACCATGGCACGCAAGACAGAGACCATGGGATAGATATACCCACGACAGAGCCCCGGCCGCCAACTCTAACCCTCCTCCCGCGTCCAGCCTCGCAAACTGTTTTACACGCTGCATACAGCGATTCCCATCTGCGACAAACATGCTTCTTCTTATATGGTCCTGCAGGAACATGGAAAAACCTTTGTCTACAAAAACCTGATTCATACCAGCCAGAGCTGGAGGTGGCAGAGTTCAAGATGCTAAGATTTGCATTGGGTGTGACGAGGATGGACAGGATTAGAAATGAGGACATTACAGGGTCAGCTCAAGTTGGACGGTTGGGAGACAAAGTCAGAGAGGTGAGATGGCGTTGGTTTGGACATGCTGGGTATATTGGGAGAAGGATGTTAAGGATAGAGCTGTCAGGTAAGAGGAGAAGATGATAAATTGGATAATAAACTGGACTGGACTGCCAATACTGAGGATCTGTGCAAGAAAGGTCAGAGCCGACTATACTTCATTAGAAGGCTGACGTCCTTCAACATCTGCAGTAAGATGCTGCAGATGTTCTATCAGACGGTGGTGGCGAGTGCCCTCTTCTACGCGGTGGTGTGCTGTGGAGGCAGCATAAAGAAGAGGGACAAACTGGTGAAGAAGGCAGGCTCTATTGTAGGCATGGAGCTGGACAGTTTGACATCCGTGGCAGAGCGACGGGCGCTGAGCAGGCTCCTGTCAATCATGGAGAATCCACTGCATCCACTGAACAGGATCATCTCCAGACAGAGGAGTAGCTTCAGCGACAGACTGCTGTCACCGTCCTGCTCCACTGACAGGCTGAGGAGACCCCACACTATGCGACTCTTCAATTCCACCCGAGGGGGTAAACGTTAACTTTATACAAAGTTATTGTCCGTTATACCTGCATTGTTATCACTCTTTAATTTAATATTGTTCTTTATCAGTATGCTGCTGCTGGAGTATGGGAATTTCCCCTTGGGATTAATAAAGTATCTATCTATCTATCTATTTCTCACATAGTGCCTTTCCTCTCTGTCTGTTTCTCATATAGTGCCTTACCTATCTATCTATCTATCTATCTATCATATGGTGCCTTTCATATCTATCTATCTATCTATCTCTATCTATCTATCTAAGAGGAAGGCCTAAGAGAAGGTTTATGGATGTGGTGAGAGAGGACATGCAGGTGATGGGTGTGACAGAGCAAGATGAAGAGGACAGGAAGACATGGAAGAAGATGATCCGCTGTGGTGACCCCTAACGGGAGCAGCCGAAAGAAGAAAAAGAAGATATATCAGCAGCCCCAGCACTGCCCCCTGCTGGTCACCACTCTTAACATCGGCCAGTTCTGAGTAGGTTCCTCACACCATCACCCTCTGCTTCCTGTGTCTGAGCCAATTCTACACCCATCTAAAAAAATCGCCCTGAACTCCCACTTCTGTTAGTTTGATGCCCACCCTCTCATGTGGCACCTTATCAAATGCTGTCTAAAAGTCCAGATCAATAATCTCATCTGCTCCACTTTGATCGTATCCTTTTGTTGTTTCTTCATAGAATTAGTAAAACACGACCTCCCTCTTCTGACCACATGCTGACTGCTCAGTAAAACTCCTGTCCTTGCCAGGTGTTGCTCAATCTTATCCTTAATAATTCCTTCCATTAATTTCCATGTGATGCACATTAAGCTTACTGGCCAATAGTGTCTTGAATCTGCCCTGTCACCCTTTTAATGTAACAGGATAATATTTGCCATCTTCCAGTCCTTCAGAATTTCCTCAATGTAAAGTGACTTGCTAAAAATATGCGTCACGGGTTTTTATCTGTACACGCTAACCTCCTTGAGCACCCCAGGATAGATATTACCTGGTCCTGGTGACTTGTTTGATTTCAGCCTGTTTAATCTCAGCAGCTCTTCTCACTCTTCAATTTCCAAATCCCTCAGAACCTCCTTAGTAGTCCCTGTTACCGCTGGGAGGTTATCCACTTCCTCACTTGTGAAGACCTCAGAAAAATGCGAATTTGGAGCATCTGCTATTTCACTGTCTGTATCTCTTAATTCCCATAGCTGCGCTAGAAAAAGTCCAAAGAAGAGCGACTCGACTGACTCCAGGGCTACAGGGGATGAGTTATGAGGAAAGATTAAAAGAGCTGAGCCTTTAAAGAAGATGAAGAGGAGACCTGACTGAAGTGTTTAAAATATGAAGGGAATTAGTCCAGTGGATCGAGACGGTGACTTTAAAATGAGTTCATCGAGAACGCGGGGACACAGTTGGAAAATTCCACACAAACATTATGAAATTTTTCTTCAAATAGAGAACCACAGACACATGGAGTAAGTGACCAAGCAGTGTGGTGGACAGTAGGACTTTAGGGACCTTCAAAACTCAACTTGATGCAATTTCAGAAGAATTGAGTGGATAGGACTGGTAAAGGTTTGTCGGGCTGAATGGCCTGCTCTCATCTAGAGTGTTCTAATGAATGTACCTAATCTTTACTGTGACCTCTGAGGAATTACTGGAACAAATCCATCCATCTATCCATCCATCCATCCATTTGAAGACTACGTCGACAGCACTGAGCACAGGGCAGGAACCAATCGTAGAAAAACGGGGGGCAACAAATCTATTGTAGTGTCCCACTCAAATAAACACTCACAAGTCACCATCCAGTGGCTATTACTAGCTTACCCAACCATGGAGAAAAAGGGTTGTATGACCGAAATGTCCCCTTAAATGAAAGATTAAGAGGTGACCTGATTGAAGTATTTAAAATGATGAAGGGAATTAGTGCAGTGGATCGAGACGGTGACTTTAAAATGAGTTCATCAAGAACACGGGGACACAGTTGAACACTTAAGGGTGAGTTTCACTCAAACATTAGGAAGATTTTCTTCACATTGAGAACTACAGATACTTGTGACCAAATAGTGTGGACTTTAGGGACCTTCAAGACTTGACTTGATGTTATTTTCGAAGAATTAAGTGGACAGTACTGGTGAGCTTCTCATCCAGATTGTTCTAATGGGCCTCATTTTCTACTTCCATTCTGGTTAACAGTTGTTTTTCTTGTTGGCGGAGACTTGTGTGGCTGGATGCGGTATGATACTGGCCATGTCCGGACATACAGCAGTTCAGATTCCTACTGGGACCGGGCAGTATGACGACTCGTCTGAGTTCTTTTCTTGAGTGATGTGGTGATTCAGCCCGGACACAAGCAGACCACGAGACAAACGTCCCAAAATCCCACACGTTTATTGTTTTTCTTCTGCACGCAGCACCACACAATGCACCAAACAGCACAAATGGCTCACAGTCCTTTCTTTCCTTTTCCCTTCTTCTCTCCTTCAGCCGTCTCCACTGCTCTCCTGCAAGCTCTGTCTTCTACCTCATGACACCGGCTCCCTGAATGGAGTGAGGCGGCCCCCTTTATAGTTCACCCGGATGTGCTCCAGGTCCACCCTGACAATCTTACAGCAGCAGTTCCTGATGTGGCAGAAGTGCTGCAGTCCAGGGTTCTGGGATCATCCAGGCGCCCCCTGGTGGTGGCCACCGTCCCCAACAGGGTTGAGCTTCCAAGCTCCAGTCCCGTGGCCCCGATGCAAACCGGGGGGCTGCCCTGTCATGTCCCGGGTGAGGTATTGCCTCTGTGCCGGTTGTTCCTCCTTCCAGGCGTCATTACAAAGGGACAGTATGTGACGTCACAATCCTCGCCTCCTGTCATCTTTCACTGTACAGTATCACGGTGGCCATATGCCTGGTCTTTGTATTTTGTTTTCTTGTAGATGTTCTCACCCCCTGGCTCTGCAAAAACTATTGTCATGCATGTGTGCGCACAGGGAGGGACAGTTGCAGGGGTGTCGAACTCCAGTCCTGGAGGGCCGCAGTGGCTGCAGGTTTTCATTTTAACCATCTTCTTATTTAGTGACCAGTTTTTGATGCTAATTAACTTCTTTAGCCTTAGCTTTAATTAGCTAAGTCTAATTAGTTGTTTTTTTTTCCTTAATTAGCAGCCAGACAGTAATGAGACATAAAACAAGCAGGGCATGACCAGCTCACCTGCACCCATCAAACAAAATCTGAAAATAAAGTTGAAGTAAGGTTGATCCCTCAGGTTACCAAAACATTTTAGGAGTTCTTAGAAAAAAAAACAGAAAATCAACAGTTTTGGAAATGTCTGCTGTGGCAGGAAGAGAGCAGCAACAAACCATGGACTTGAATAACGGGTTTAATTAACAGCAAGAATCAGCTTCTCATTAAGGAACTGGTTGGAGTTTGAAGCCCCAATTTAGCTGGTCATCTGTTGGCTCGTTTCATGTCTCATTTCTGTTTGGCTGTCATTTAATGAAGAAAAGAATTAATTCAGAAAACTTAATCCTTAAAAACAGGGCTATTAAAATAGAGAGAAATAACGTTAATTAGCAGTGAAAACTGGAAACTGATTAGGAAAAGGGGGTTAGAAAGAAAACCTGCACCCACTGCGGCCCTCCAGGCCTGGAGTTTGACACCTGTGGTTTAAGGCCTCTGGTGACGGTTATTATTCTCCGCCACTCCAAGACCTTCTCTTTTTCTCCCTGTGCAGACTGGGTGATTGACAGCTTTTCTACCGCTGATGTCACTTCCGGGTATCGGTTCACCTGGTCCCGCCTATTCCTGCTGGAACCTCTCATAGCCGTCAGAAACACCATCTTTGGTAGTCGTAACCAGACTCCCATCTGAAAAGGTGCACTTTTATTACTCGCGTTTGTTTCTCGATTATATGGGGTTTGCCTGCGGGTGCCCCAACACTTTGTACCATCTCTGCTAGTTTATGACACTCTAAGGGCAAACAACAATAAGAACACAAAGACAGCTTCATATTGTTTGATTTGTTTTTTATTATAAGGGCATTATGCAAGTTCTGACATTCAGATTTAGATTATCCACAAAAGTTGATATTTATCTCAGCTGAAAGTGGCACACGACATAAACCCGTTCATAATTAAGGTACCATGATGACAAACTATCTAGAAAAGTGATGGCTGTAACTGGTGCTACTGCTGCTTTTTAAGCATCCTTATAAATAATTTGATACTATCCGTATGTGTGGTGTTCGCGTCACTACCTCAACTCAATACAAGTTAGAACCAACCAATGGGACTCTGCCTCTGTAGTCAGAACATAACGTGACAAACGTGGACATAGTATTGCGTGATTGGCTAAGAATGTTCGACTGCTTCAGTGACCCCGCTGGATGGCCGAGTATAGTAAGTCAGTGTTGGTTCGAGCAGATAACAGTAAGTTTGGTTGGTTTTTGGAACGTTGCTTTGGTGGGGCGTACTTTCCAGGACTAACATCGTCGACTGACTTAAACCCTTCGACAGCTCCGGAACCGTAAGTAATTTAGAACGTATCGCCATTTGCTTGGTGCGTCGAAATCTATCCTTGGGCAGTTCGGTTTTGGCATCCATCCTTCCGACATCTACTGGCAAACTGAGTAATGACGGCTGGGTATTAACAACGGTCATTGCTTAAATTTTAGCCGATCTCAGATCTAAAATGACCACACCAAGATAATTATTACTCCGACTCTGATTAGAGTCGTAAAATACAGTTTGTTTTGAAAATTTGTTTGCCGGAAAAAATCAAACGAGGTGTGCCGAAGAGCTGAATTCACGTCTCGCAGCCCAGTTTAAACAGGAAGCTCTTCATTACATCGTCCGAAAAGATCTATTATGAGCACAAATCAGTGCCGCCATGATAACAAAATCATTTCAAGGACTTAAAAAAACAAATAATTCTTTGCAGAGAAAGTAAGTCGGTGTTGGTTCGAGCAGATAACAGTAATTTCGGTTGGTTTTTGGAACGTTGGTTTGGTGGGGCGTACTTTCACAAACGTAGAATTTGTAGCCCGATTCGATCGGGCACCCAGTTGCTAGTAAATGTTTAATGAAGAGAAGGAAGACCCGCGTGCCATTTCTACTAATCCTGTCTTTATCGTTCTACTCCTCAGATCTGGACTCTTCACTTTATATCCTTTGCAACGAGTCTCCTCCCCTGGCTGGAGTTCAGATTTATGTTTGATTTCGTTTTTATGCATATTTGAGTTCATGATCCGTGTTCATTTCCCTCTTGTTTATGATACGCTGGTGTTCTGTTTTGTAGGTGGTGCCCCCAAGGGGCGGAGCCACCTGCCAGAGGCGGGTAGAGTAGCCAAAAATTGTACTCAAGTAAGAGTAGCGTTACTTCAGAATAATATGACTCAAGTAGAAGTAAAAAGTAGTCATCCAAAAAATGACTCAAGTAAGAGTAAAAAAGTACTGAGTAACTGTTTGAACATAATATAAAATTATGTGCAAATTCTGCTCTTTGCAAATAATAAAATAAAAAAATGAGTAAAAATAAATCACATTTTTACAGAATAAAGATGCACAAAAAACACAAAGTTCCAAATCTCAGTTTTTCACAACAAAGCTTTTGAAGCGGATACCTCCAGTAGGTGACGTGTGTGTCTGAACAGTGCAAACTACTCAGAGTGACGAGATCTCCTGTACGCTGACAGTACAATACTGCATATGCACTTTGTGGTGTAGCGGGTCCGCGGCTTCAAAAAAAAGGGCCAGTTTCAAATCCATAAAGCCGTGTCACTCTCTGTGGGCACAATTGCAAGACTGCGGGGAGTTAATGAGGTAGTTGGAGCGAGTCGCACCTGCACATGCAGGTCCAATCGTTCTCAATTGCTTTATTAGCTTCCTGCAGTGTGTGATTAAGGCCAACGGAGACGGGAGTGTATATATACAGGAGTCAGCACAAAATAGAAGGGGGAATCAAAGAAAAGGAGAAAAGAGATGAAACGCAGGCTTGGGAACGACGATCTGGTTCTTGCAGTGAAGCTGTGACCGTTTAGCAGTGAACAGGAGCCCCGCATGACTAAAAAGTCTCTCGCAGGCTGCAAGAAGTCACAGGAAGTTTGTTTGTGGCCATGTGACTGCATGGCTACATCTGATTGGTTAAACAGTCATGCAGAAGATCCACTGGCAACAAAAATATAGTTTAATGTATAAATGGAGAAAAAGTAACGAGTCGAGTGTCACCCAATGTAGCGGAGTAAGAGTAGAAGAGTTCTTCTTCACAAATGTACTCAAGTAAAAGTAAAAAGTGTGGTGCAGTAAAACTACTCTTAGAAGTACAATTTTTTTAAAAAAGCTACTCAAGTAAATGTAACTCGTTACTACCCACCTCTGCCTCCTGCCAATCACCTCCAGGAACAGCCCTTCCACCATATAAAACCAGAGGGTCTCCCACAGTTCCTGACGCTTCTGGCGAGTTTTTGTGCTTATTGTGAATTATTGGGGTGCTTGTGATTTTTTTGACTTTCTCTGCTTGGACCGCCTTGCATTTTCCGCATCTCCATTTTGCCATTGTGGTCTTCAGAGCTTCACAATATTTCGGAGCTTCTTGGGTGGAAGTAAAACCTTCTCATTTTTAAAAAGTTTCCATGTTTCCCCGCTTCTCGTGGACATTTTTGGAAGTGCTTTATTGAAACTGGCGTGCTTTGAAACTTCTAGTTCACCTCACTTCGGCTTTGGCCATGTGTGTGGCACTGTGCGGCGTGAGAATTATCAAACTTAAGGTACTGCCTGCTGTCGCACACAAACTACTCCTCTCCAATTAATTCTATATAAATTTGTGCTCACCAAATATCAAAAGTTATAAATCATGGAAATGAGGTGTGTCTTTTTTTTTTTTTTTCTCCCACGTACCCTCCCATCAGTCCCAGAGTCTAATTCTAAAGATTTGGCCGAATTGTAAAAGTATAACGAATCTGGAAAAGAAAACAAAAACCGTTTAATCATCAGTAGACCGTTTCAGATGGGCTTGGATCCAGTCTGCATATGCTGCTACACTTGTGTAGACATTGGGAAGATCTGGATAACGGCATTCACTTTCATGCTTAAAAGAAACAATTCCTTGTGCCTTGTTGTCACACACTAAAGGACCTCCAGAGTCCCCCTAAAAAAAAAGAGCAAAATACACATGAGATTAAGAAAAGTTAATTAGAAATGCCATAATAATAATAATATAATTAATAATGCTGTGGTGGGCTGGCACCCTGCCCGGGGTTTGTTTCCTGCCTTGCACCCTGTGTTGGCTGGGATTGGCTCCAGCAGACCCCCGTGACCCTGTAGTTAGGATATAGTGGGTTGGATAATGGATGGATGGATATAATTAATAATGGCTCAAATCGAGACAGAGGAAGTTGCACTGTTTTAGTAATTCTGGCAGCCCCAAAGACGACTTACGAGATAATTCATAGGTGACGCTCGCCTATAGAGTGACTGCTAAATGCAAATGAACTCCGAACAGACGATGTGTTAAACAGAATTTCTGCACAGATCTAATTTTTGTTGGCACTCCGCTCATCCACAGGCAGAATGTTTTACCCATGGGACTGATGGAACAGTTTTTTAATGAATTTATTTATTTGGAGGAAATGAAGAAATTTGGGTGGGCCCAAGGGTGAAGAGGGTGTCCCATGGGTAAAGCATTCTAGCATGGGGTAGTCTAGTCTGGCAGGGTCATCCGCGAACGCAGAAGTTCTTTTTCACACATTTACTGCTAAATACGAGTTAACTCATTACAGACGAACGTCACCTACACGTTTTATCGTAAACCGTCTTCAGAGCTGTAGCGCCAAATCCAATTATGTTTGTGGGTAACGTGTAAATATAGGATTGTGGGCATCAGGAAAAAGATTGATAAATTAGCATGGAGTCACAGAACATACGTTTTCACATTCTGTTTGTTTTTTCTGATTGTAGTACTATAAAACGAAAGTAGAAGAGATGGGGAACCCCTGTGATGAACCCTGTTTAACGGAGAAGGAAAAAAAAACAAAAATCAGCAAAGAAACTCGATGACCAACGGCTGAACCCAAATTAGACAACTGCTCGCTATTGTAGGGCAGAAACTGCGTCTTCCATCCTCTCTGGTCCAACAGTCAACATCCTCTTCTGGTGGCCGGTGTGATATTATATACAGACCAGTAATAAAGCAGATATCGTGCAGTGAATCCACTTGACTTATAGTTTTCATCCTCTTTCTCTGTACGTTTATCATTCGTTTGCTCAGAGGTTGATGCTTCCTGAGCAGCTCTTCTTTTCTCCACCCTAGTGGCCCGCTTCTTCTCTTCTTCCGTCAGCATCGTTTCACGTTAAAACTGATTTAAGGCCGTGTTTGTGTTGCAATTACTTAGTACGCTTTCTTTAATTTTTCTTCAATCTGCCTCAAGAATGTTCTAAGATACGAAGAGGTAGGGGAAATGACGACGAAGATGGTAGGGAATGAGAACAGCGCCCGTACGCATGCGCTGCACTGCTGCCCCACTGCCAAGATTTGATTCTACAACAAAATAAAAAGAGGACTAACCTTGGAGGTCAATCATCACCCAAAAGCGAATAGTCAACGTCACGTAGTATTTGTGCCCCTAATTTCAAGTCAATAGGTGAAACGGTTTGCGAGCTACAGGTGATTTAAAATCCTGGACAGACAACCGAACAGCCACAGTAGCGTATTATATAAGAAGATATATACTAGGCGGTTCGTCCTCCTGCTCGCCAACCCCCCTTTTCTGTGCTATGCATCGGCCACTTCGCGTCTCTGCCACCCACGTTGTGAAGAGAGGGGCTGAACGCACCCCACGGAGACGCGGTCGCTCCTCCGAAACCCCCTCTTAAACAGTGATACAATGGGAAACAAATACAGGGTGGTCCAGATCTAATTATGCAGATCCAGCTGGTCTGGATGACTTTGATTTATGAGGGGACAATTCCAGTTCGGCGCGAAGATGATTCTTCATGTTGTCAGTTCGCACACTTCTCGATGGTCCGGGATTTTTCGGGTGTTATTTTCTATGTAATAAACTTAATAAGTTATAGCATAATGAAAACTGCATGATTAGATCTGGACCGCCCTATATTTGCATTTCCAGTTAGACACTAAATGTTAAAGTTCTTTTGTTTTTTGTTTAGACGTGCAGTCAGAAGGTGGATGTCGTGCAGCAACAGCTGGTGGTGTTATTCAGATTTGTTGATTCAGGTGTTTTGAGTCCTGAAATCTCCTGAGGTTCATTGTTATCCGCTCTCTTGACAGCAGTCCTGTTGACGCAGTGCGACACGCCATTTACTTCAAATGCATATTTTCATGAATGTGGCTGCCAATTTCTTCAAACTTGCATCGACTCCGACACTGTCGTCGTAATGCTGAATAGCAGAGAGCGCACACACACCTGCGACGACGTATCATTCACGTTTACCACTCGTCCATTGATGCTGTCAAATCACAGTGTATAATTTGAAGTTACAAAAAGGTTTTTCCCTTGCATCAGGTTCTGTTTCCATTTAAACCGTGCCACGTTCTCTCTGGACACGCGACACATATCAATATGTCTATTTTTTTTAGACTTTGTTCATCGTAAACAGAAGCTTTCTGTCTGTCAGACGACAGGAGCACCTCTGATCTTTGCAGTTGAAAATCCCCACCTTTACTTTACGAGGCGTTGGATTGGTTTAGAAATGTGACACTCCGTGAGCCATCCGGTTGTCCCCACCCACTTTTAAGCACAGTTCACTCCCGGTTGCGTCCACGTGTATAGATTCAGCAAAACTACCTCTGATGCCTGCAGCTTCTGCCACTTGGAGCAGTGGGACGAGATTCAGAGTGCAGAGTGCTGCTTTCTCCATTTCAATTTTACTACAAGGTGCCACCGTGCTGCCCTCAGTATTCACACTCTCTTAAATGCCTAAACTAGACGTTGAGCTGGCGTCCGTTGAGTTATAAAGACCAGCTGCAAATCGGAGAAAGACATCGCGGATCCTCCCAACATTTCCAATTTATGAAAATCGAGCTGAGCTTACCTTGCAAAAGCCTTTTTCAGTTTTAAAGCTCCCAGTGCACAGCATTTTGTCTGTGATGACAATATTCTGAGTTTTCCAGAAGTGGGCACATTTGTTCCTGTTAAGCACTTTCACCATCACAACATTCAAGTCGTCTGTGGGTCCGTGGCTCGTCATGCCCCATCCTGCCACTCGACACTTGGCATCGTTCTCCAGGGTGCTTCTTTTCTTCGGCAGATGAGCTACTTTCACACCTTTGTTCAGTTTAACAGGCTTTGCAAGCTGTGAAATAACATCTTATATCATTAAAATTAAGAAACACCAAACAAAATTTTAAAAAGTACTCGTCTTTAGGCTTATATAAGGTCAGGTAACCCCATGAATACCCGCACATCCCACTGGGAAGCAGAAAGACTTGTATTAGATACTGCGTCTCTCTGCTGCCACCTAAAGGCTTGGAGGAATTAAGGCACACTGCCCTCTGCCCTGGACTTACATTAGTGTCCCAGCAGGCACTTCCTCTGGGGCTCCATACATCAGATTGGGGCATACTGCCCCCTACAGACAGTGGTGTATTTTCAGTGGCACGGATAAGCACTGCCAGGGTATGTGCCAGCTGGGCATCCTGCAGCTCAACGCCATCTTGCATTAGACAAACATTGATGTAGCTACAGTCCCCATCAGGCCCAAGTTTATATAAAGACAATACTGCCCCCTCCTGATTTCCTGTATTTTTTGCTTATTTGTAACCCTTTGTTGTTCCTGATCTCCAAAAAGAAATTTGGTAGAGTACAAAAGACAACCCGAGTAAAAACAATACTGTTTTTTTTTTTAAATGATCATTTCTCTCTATTATAAAAAAAAAATCTTGGAAGGAGATGAGACGAGACTTTCTCAAAGAGATACTTACACGTCATGTGAGACGATACTAACAAGAGATTTAACCAGGCCCGGGGCCAGAAATAAAAGACAAAGCGTAGATGACAAAGTAGAATGTTGCAAAGAATTCAAAAACATTGGCGCGTTACACATGCAGAGCAGGTTAGAGATAATGGAAGTACTAAAATTCGAAAGTCTCAAAAAAATGATAGTAAAGATCGCATTAGCACAAACAAACGGAAATTATTACTCTGTGAAATAATGGAACAGCAAAAAGATCGAATGTATTGTTGAGACTTAAACTTTAAGTCGGAGAGTTGTAGATCGTCTAATTCGTGTTCCCACCAGGGAAAAATAGAGTTTCTTCCCAATGAAGAGGCGTATCCGCGAGGATTAAAAAATTTGTTGTTTGGTGAAAGTGAAATCCCGCGAGAGGAAATTTCAAGCCCCGTGCGATGAGACTTTATGCAAAGAGATGTGAAAAAGTCCTGCCCACAACTAAAACATTTACAACCACCCACGCGGTTCAATCATTTCTCATTTGTGTGACTGCTATTGTCAGACACATTTCGTGTAGAGAGAGAGAAACAAGATTCACTCACGGGCAGTTATACATTGTCACAATGGAATGAAGGGATTGTGTTCAAAAAATGCTTAAGTTGCCTCACATTTTTATGCAATCATTTTGTTCAGCCCACTGAATTAAAGCTGAAAGTCTGCACTTCAACTGCATCTGAGTTGTTTTCTTTTAAAATTCATTGTGGTAACGTACAGAACCAAACTTAGAAAAAAGTTGTCTCTGTCCAAATATTTATGGACCTAACTGTATGTATATATCTATATAGATATGTAGATAGAGATATATATCTATCGCCTCTCTGACTTTGTCTTCCAACAGTCCAACCTGAGCTGACCCTCTAATGTCCTCATTTCTAATCCTGTCCATCCTCGTCACACCCAGCGTAAATCTTAGCATCTTTCACTCTGCCACCTCCAGCTCTGTCTCCTGTGCCACCGTCTCCAGCCCAAATAATATAGCTGCTCTCACTACCGTCCTGTAGACCTTCCCTTTCACTCTTGCTGATACCCGTCTGTCACAAATCACTCCTGACACTCTTCTCCACCCTGCCTGTACTCTCTTCTTCACTTCTCTTTCACAGTCCCTGTTACTCTGAATTGTTGATCCCAAGTATTTAAACTCATCCACCTTTGCCAACTCTACTCCCTCATCCTCACCATTCCACTGACCTCCCTCTCATTCACACACATGTATTCTGTCGTGGTGGTCCTACTGACCTTCATTCCTCTCCTCTCCTCTCCTCTCCTCTCATATCTCCACCTCTCCAGGGTCTCCTCAACCTGCTCCCTACTATCGCTACAGATCACAATGTCATCAGCAAACATCACAGTCCATGGGGACTCCTGTCTAATCTCGTCTGTCAACCTGTCCATCACCATTGCAAATAAGAAAGGGGCTCAAAGCTGATCCCTGATGTAATCCCACCTCCATCACTCCTACCGCAGACCTCACCACAGTCACACTCCCCTCGTACATATCCTGTACAACTCTTACTTACTTCTCTGCCACTCCCGACTTCCTCATACAATACCACAGCTCCTCTGTCACCCTGTCATCTGCTTTCTTCAGGTCCACAAAGACGTAATGCAACTCCTTCTGGCCTTCTCTCTACTTCTCCATCAACATCCTCCGAGCAAACATCACATCTGTGGTGCTCTTTCTTGGCATGAAACCATCCTGCTGCTCACTAATCATCACCTCCTTTCTTAACTGAGCTTCCACTACTCTTTCCCATAACTTCATGCTGTGGCTCATCAATTTTATCCCCCTGTAGTTACTATAGTCCTGTACGTCCCCCTTATTCTTAAATATCAGCCCATCAGTCCACTTCTTCTCCACTCCTCAGGCATCCTCTCACTTTCTGGTTAAAAGCTCCACTGCCATCTCTCCTAAACACCTCCATGCTTCCACAGGTGTGTCATCTGGACCAACGGCCTTTCCATTTTTCATCCTCATGCAAACCTAGCCACAGGGGATGCACAAACCAGTGTGTTTCTTTGTGCCAATCCCAAGCCTGGATAAATGGGGATGGTTACAAAAAAATGTGTGTGTGTTCCAAAACATTATGGAGGACACCGTATTAAACAAATAGAGGACAAAAAACAATTAACAAATGATGCTTCCAAAAATTCCACCCAGTTTCTCCGATAACTATATTTACTTATCAAACACTATACCGAAATGAAACCCAATGAAACACTAAGCAGTAAACACTGACGACGCAGTCCACAAACAGTCCGGTTCCACTGATGTAAGCGATGAGGGTCAAGTGAACGGCCCCCTGAATGTTATGAAATCTTTTGTCCCACCGAGTTTTAGTTGTTACGTGAGGATTGTCCATACCTGCAAGAGCATGATGTCGTTGTGTAGGGGCTTATCTGTGTAATTTTCATGCCTGAACGTCTTCTGCACTTTGATCCTCTGCCATTGTTTCACTTGACGTAGATTATGAGTGCTATAAACAATGGAGCAGTTCCTAAAATAACAAAAAAAAAAAAAGAAAGAAATAAAATTGATGGTGTGAGGAACCTCATCAGAATTGGCTGATGTTAAGATTGGTGTCCAGCAGGGGTCAGCATTGAGGCTGATGCTATTTTAAATATTTATAAATGATTTTGGATAGGAACATAACTACCGTATATATATTCTGATATCCTCTGATGAAGGAAACTCCACTGTAATTATGTTGTTAGACTTAAGTGCAGCATTTGACACCATTGACCATCCTATTTTACTGCACAGGCTAGAAAATGATGTTGGGCTTACAGGCCCCGTGCTCGCTTGGTTCAGTTCTTATTTATCAAATCGATTCCAATATGTACAGAAATGTGCTGACAGGACTCCATCATTATACTCGGAAGTTCAATATGGTGTCCCGCAGGGCTCAGTACTGGAACTGTCACTGTTGTCACTTTAAAGGCTTCCACTGGGATCTCTCATTAGGAAACATAATGTTAATTTTCACTCATATGCAGATGACACCCAGTTATACCTTTCATTTAAATCAAATGAAGTTTCTCCGATGTTGTCTTTAATTAGTTGTGTTAGCGAATTAAAGGAGTGGATGAATGAGAACGACTTGTCTTTAAATACAGATAAAACAGAGATGTTAATTGTTGGAGGGAATGACGCTGATCACAACAATATTCTGTCATCATTTAACTCAGTTGGAATCCCAATTAATTTTACTGAATCAGCCCGCAATCTAGGAGTTATCTTTGATTCTAGCATGTCATTTAAAGCACATATTACAAAGTTGTCCAAAACATGTTTCTTCCATCTTATGTTAGGAAATTAAGGCGCTTTCTAAATAAACAGGATTCTGAGAAATTAATTCATGCATTTATCTCTAGTAGGATTGACTACTGCGATGTGGTGTTCACTGGATGTTCAAACTGTTCTTTATACAGCCTCCAGTTAATCCAAAATGCTGCTGCAAGAATTATTACAAGAACTAGAAAATATAAACACATAACTCCGGTTCTTAAATCCTTACACTGGCTCCCGGTTAAGTTTAGGGCAGATTTCAAAATCCTCCTTTTAACATATAAAGCTCTAAATGGCCAAGGTCCAACTTACTTGTCTGAACTTATCATGACTTACAAACCTGAGCGCACATTAAGATCTCAAGATGCCGGTCTGCTTAGGATTCCAAGGATTAATAAAATAACAGTGGGAGGTCGAGCTTTTAGTTACAGGGGTCCCCTAAACTTTGGACTGGTCTGCCTGCTCCTATAAGATTTGCCCCTTCGGTCTCAGCCTTTAAATCCCAGCTGAAGACTCACGACTTCAGTTTAGCACACCCTGACTAGAGCTGCTGATTAACTGTACAGACTGCATCTCTGTTGTCAGTCATTAGCACTAAAACATAAGGAACATGAGAGTTAGAATTGAATACTAACCCTCACCTATTCCATTTCTATTCTCGGTACTCAAATGTGGCAATTGGTGCCACGGCCCACCTGCCAAGTTGTTTGCCTGCCTATGGTAAAGTCATCCCTGATGGAGGATCGCAGGAATCATGGGAAAGAGGGGTCCTTTCATCGGATTGGCTGGCCCAGCATCGTTTCAGCCATGGAATGGCCAAATGGGGGAGGCAGCTTGATGGATGAGGTCTCCAGGACTCTAAAAATATCAAAATCTTATTATATGATATCATCTACTGTTAAATTCTGCTCCGTACTTCTAAATTTTTATTTTTATGCTGTATTAAGGATTTGTTCTGTTCTGTGTATTGTATTGTATTGACCCCCTTCGTTTTGACACCCACTGCACACCCAACCTACCTGGAAAGGGGTCTCTCTTTGAACTGCCTTTCCCAAGGTTTCTTCCATTTTTTCCCCACAAAGGTTTTTTTTGGGAGTTTTTCCTTGTCTTCTTAGAGAGTCAAGGCTGGGGGGCTGTCAAGAGGCAGGGCCTGTTAAAGCCCATTGTGGCAGTTCCTGTGTGATTTTGGGCTATACAAAAATAAACTGTATTGTATTGTATTGTATACACTCGCGTATAAGTTGGGTCTTGAAACCCAAAAAATCGATCATAAAATCGGAACCCGACTTTCAAAAATACGATAGTTACATTTTTTTTTTTTTTTACATCTTCTGGCCTCCTCCGATCTCGCACCAGTTTCTCAGACACATTGAATTTTGTTGCAGCAGCGCAGTTACTGATTTCTTTTGCCTCTTCAACAATTTTTTATTTCAAACCAGCTTCATATTTTCTTCTGATTGAACGCTCCATCATAGATTAGGGATGCTCTTACGATAAAGGTGCATGAGGGTGTGAGATACAAAAAACACAAATCAGTGCAAACGTCACTTCAGAATATTTTGGGTATTACCGTGTGGTCACGTAGGCACAATACATGGAAAACAAAAGGCCGTGTGCTCCGTGGTTACTCTCTCAGGCAGGCGTTAGCATATCATGATCTCTTGGACCAATAGCGCGAGTATTCTGCATTCGACTTATACGACCGACATTATAAAATACCAGAAATTATACGGTAAAATCAAGCCCTGACTTATTTGCAGGAGAATATAAATGCAAGTATATACGGTAATGAGCTGGTTAAGTTTGCAGAGGACACCAAAACGGTTGGACTGGCAGATCTTCTGGAATTGAACGCAGATCTCTGTGGATGAGTAAAGTCATCTGTGACTCACTGAGTGAAATCTGTTTGCAGTTCACGCCTTTTTTTTATTTTTAATACTGGCAGGCAGACTGACCAATCAGCAAACTCGACACTCTGATAGGTCCTGGTCAAAAACAAACTGAAATGAAACAAAACGTTCTTACTTTATAGGTGCAATGTAACACAAAATATTTTATAAGATAATTCCTCCATGTGATTAATAAAGTTTATCTGATCTAAGATAACAGCCATGATAACCAAACAGAACAAAACCTCACATACACTCCGGACTCCAACTCCCAGGTATCCCTGCAGGTGTCTGAGTTGGGAGCCAATCAGAGGAACACTGGCACCTCCTGTGTTGTTTGAATTGTCCATAAAGAGCCATTCCCTGAGAGTCCTTCCATTGCTCACCTCCGATACCAGCACAGCCAGGGTGCGTCTCCGCTCCTGTGGTCTTTCCATTACATCGAACCAACTGGGTAAGGAATCCTCCTCAACCCCCCGCTGGGATGCCAGACTAACCTCTCTGGTACTTCATTATGTATAAATGTGTGTTATGTGTGTGTGTGTGTGTGTGGAAAGCACATTGCATACATAACCTCTTACAAGGGAAAGCCCTCTCTGCAATGTCGGATTATACGTTGGCATCTGAGGACATTCAAGAAGTGAGCAATGCATTGTTGAGAGTTTCAATGATAACATCGGATGTAAGAGTGAAAGCATCCATCCATCCATTATCCAACCCACTATATCCTAAGTACAGGGTCACGGGGGTCTGCTGGAGCCAATCCCAGCTAACACAGGGCGCAAGGCAGGAAACAAACCTTGGGCAGGGCACCAGCCCACTGCAGGGCGCACACATGCGCACCCACTAGGGACAATTTAGGATCGCCAATGCACCTAACCTGCATGTCTTTGGACTGTGGGAGGAAACCCACGCAGACACGGGGAGAACATGCAAACTCCACGCAGGGAGGACCCGGGAAATGAACCCGGGTCTCCTAACTGCGAGGCAGCAGCGCTACCCACTGCACCACAGTGCCGCCTGAGTGAAAGCACTGGCAGCCAATTTAATGAAAATTGTAAAATATGGTCACCACTCTTAACATCGGCCAGTTCTGATGAGGTTCTTCACACCATCACCCTCTGCTTCCTGTGTCTGAGCCAATTCTGCACCCGTCTACACACCACACCCTGAACTGCCACTTTTATTAGTTTGATGCCCACCCTCCCATGTGGCACCTTATCAAATGCTTTTTGAAAGTCCTGATCAATAATCTTATCTTCTCCTCTCTGGTCGTATCCTTTTGTTTCCTCCTCATAGAATTCCAGCCTGTTAGTAAAACATGACCTCCCTCTTCTGAACCCACGCTGACTGTTCCTAATAACTCCTGTCCTTGCCAGTTGTTGCTCAATCTTATCCTTAATAATTCCTTGCCATTAATTTTCCTGTGATGCACGTTAAGCTTACTGGCCTTTAGTTGCTTGGATCTGCCCGGTCACCCTTTTTATACAATGGGATGATATTTGCCGTTTTCCAGTCCAGAGAGAGGAGACGTGTTGTGTGTTGGTTCGCGCAGGCAGGTTAGAACTTTGCTGGTCTCTGTACGTGTGACCGTAATGGTCGTATAAACATGACACCCGTGGTCAGTGTCTTATTACTAGATTGCTAGATTTCAAACTTGAGTTATCCTACTTTTAAAAACTTTTTGAGAAGAATAAAGCTGATTTCTTTGGCTCTAGCTTTACATTTTTTTTTAGAACTTTGTTTTGAATAATAAAAGTTTCCAATTTACTTGTAGAAGCCCCTCTTCGCCAGGTACACAAAGGAGACGAGTCCAGCTGCAGAATTCTGTAACTCTGCTGGAAGGCCAATTGGATTGCAGCTTTTTGTCACCTGGTTTGATGTGAGTCAGATAACTCCGCCCACCAACCCAACTCTTAACTGTCGTGTAAGCAGGTGTCATCACTGACCTTTAATACAAAGCGACTACCTGCTCAGTGGAGTGGAGCTCTGGGGGTCTGCAGTTAGAGTCTACAGAACTAAAGGCACCTCATTGGGCGCCCAAGTGCCAGTCCTCCTGCATTATGCAAATTAGCCCCAAGCCACGCCCTAACTCAGGACAGTGCCACCAGTTCTCGCTTCCAAGTCTGATAAAGTGAAGAGTGGAACTGAGAGCCTCCTGAGTGTGAGACGCCTTAGAAGGGTCTTCTCACCGAGGGCCATGCAGTGAGTCACATAACGCTAAAGAGATAAAAACTGTGACTAACCTGAACTTGCAGTGGCCTGCTGTCACCACAAAACGGTCGCTTATAAGAAATCCACCGCAGTGATGCTTCCCACCTTCTTGCACAGAGACCATGAACTGCAGGTCTTGGTTTTGAGCGACGTCTCCATCGGAGATCCCCAGCCTAAAGGACACTGAAACACAGGTGGAGAGTCTTTTAACCATCTTAGTCACCTGAGTAGCATTAATGGGTAGGACAAAGTAAGGGCCTGAAGATTAGAAAGGGGGGCTAAAAAATACAGAAACCCCCCCCCGAAAGGCACATTACCATCTGCCAGGACAGATGGTTAAGAGGACGACGGATGTTCAACGTGTTCATAATATCCCTGTTATTGTAATGCGGTGCTTTCTTCCATTGTCTTCATTTTGAAGGAGCCTACACACACACACACACACACACACACCTCGCATATTATAAAAAGCCATTCCAAAAACACATTATTTTTATTATATAGTGCCTTTCAAAGCAACACTTGCATAATATACTACTTGTCAAAAGGAGAAGGGGTGTTATACGGTAATGCCTGGCAATATAAAGAACTCTGCAAAGCATTTCAAGAGTCCTTTAAAAAGTTATATAGTGCCTTTCAAAACAGCACTCCTCAGAAATATAGTGCCATGCAAAGCACACTGCACGCCTTGTTTTATTATGTTGTGCATTTTAGATGAGGAATGTGTCAAAGTGTTTCATAAAACTTTTTAGTAAGTCTTGTCATTTTCTAACCTGCTTAATCCGGACCAGGATCATTTAGGATGGGGTGTGGAGCCTGTCCCAGCTGGCATTGGGTGCAAGGCAGGAACAAACCCCAGACACATTTGGGCCAATCTAGCGTCACCAATCCACCTAAACTGCATGTCGGTGGGAGGAAACCCACACAGACACAGGGAGAACATGCAAACTCCACGCAGAGAGGACCCGGGACACAAAACTCACAGTGAGCCACCCACAGAGTATTATTTTATGCTGTATAGTGCCTTTCATGAGAATTTTATTATTCCACATTTTATAGCACCTTTTGCTGGCACCCCATCTAAGAACTGATCCTGCCTTGCAGTTGTGGCTTCCTCCGTGACCCAACTCAGGTTAGGAACATGAACGGGTAGATGGATGCCACCTTTAAAAGCAATTAACTATTTAAAAGAAAAGTATTTTGCTTTACAGCAAAAGTCAAAAGGAATTGTACTCTTTAACACCCTGTCCTTAGTAGAGAAAGCAATACCCCAAACTGCAAAACCAAAGTCATTTGTCATATAGCGCCTTTCAAAAGAAATCATACTTTTTTTAAAAATGACAACCCTTAGATAACTAACGTCTCAAAATGTACCAGAAAACATTTTTTTTAAATTATTATCAGTATTGATTGAGTAGATGCTTTTATCCAAAGTGACTTACAAAGCAAGTTACATACATATAAATACAAGAATGAACATGCAAACATCAAAAGTAACAGAGAAAGAGATAAAAATAAATAAATGAGCACAAGGAATTGGAGCAACTATAAAAAAACTAATTCTGTAGGGGTTCAAGTCTAAAAGACCACCCAGCTCCCTCCAAACTGACCCCAAGTCTAACATAAAAGTTCTTAAGTTGCTCTTAAATGACTCGGGGGCCGCGAGTGGCAGCCTTACCAGCAGCTCCGTGTACGACTTTATCTTTCTACCTTTTTCTCTATTTTTCTCTATTTCACTGATCACTCCTACCACTTTCTTTTATTTGGACTCGTTCCCTGGATACGTTTTACTACTTGTAAATTTCCCCTTGGGATTAATAAAGTGTCTATCTATCTATCTATCTATCTATCTATCTATCTATCTATCTATCTATCATATAGTGCCTTTCTCTATCTATCTTTATTGTCAAAGATGGTGAAGAACACCAAAACGATTTTAACTCCAGGCGTAATGGAAGGCCATTTGGGAGATGATTACAGTTTGAATTAAATCAGCCTTTAGGAATGCGTTCAATCCAGTTGCCGCTTTGACTGTTTAATTGTATTTTGCCGTGTCTGTCTTCAGTGCTACAGTTTTAGGATTATTATCATTATTGTTGTCAGTCACTCAGTCATTTCCCAACCTGCTATATCCTAACTACAGGGTCACGGGGGGTGGGGGGTCAAGGGGTCTGCTGGAGCCAATCCCAGGCAACACAGGACGCAAGGCAGGAACAAACCCTGGGCAGGGTGCCAGCCCACACTCACCCACACACACACACACACAATAGGGCACACAATCGCCAATGCACCTAACCTGCATGTCTTTGGAGGAAACACGGGGAGAACATGCAAACTCCACGCAGGGAGGACCCGGGCAGCAAACCCAGGTCTCCTTACTGCGAGGCAGTAGCGCTACCCACTGTGCCACCGTGCCGCCCCCTCTTTATTGTTTTCTTTACTTTTTAAGGGTTCGTCTTAGAAGATTTGATGTAGTGGGTCTCATGGCAGGCTGGATTATTCACTTACTTTCTAACAAGTTGGAAACTTCTTAAGGGTAAATTTTAACAATCATGAATATGTTTTTCTTTACACAAAGAACGACAGACACTTGGAATAAGCGACCAAGTAGTGTGGTGGACAGTAAGACGTTAGGGACTTTCAAAACTCGACTTGATGTTATTTTTTTTAGAAGAATTAAGCGGAAAGGACTGGCGAGCTTTGTTGGGCTGAATGGCCTGTCCTGGTCGAGATTGTTCTAATGATAGATAGAAAGAAAAGAAAGGCACTATATCACTATATGATAGATTGATATGAAAGGCACTATATTACATGATAGACAGATAGGAAAGGCACTATATAAAATTGAATGATACCTGAAGCTTGACTCCTACAAAAATCCTAAACTCTTTCTTTTCAGCAGCAGCCTTCATGTAGGAGAGAAACTAAGCAGTTACAAAATTGTTCATTTAAAGATGAGTCGACTGCTTTTGCATATAAACACTCAAGCCGATTTCAATATTTTGTGATGCTCTGTTTGCAAAAGGCTCGATCAGCGTCCCGCAAACCAGGAACCAAACCCGAGTGCATGGGACGCCAGCCCACCGCCGATCTTACAAACTCCAATTTAATGTCGCGCATGTTTGTGGTGTGACAGGAGGCGCGAATCAGTGCGCAGCGCACGGGGAGAAGGCGCACACTCCTCGGACACAAGGATAGGCTTCAGGAATCAATCCCGTTTCATTTAAATACCCCCTTTTAATACCTTAAATCAGCAAAATATGAAGTAATGTAAGGAGACGCCACGGAGTAGCGTGGAAATTAATCGAAAATAGAAATAAAATGCACCTGCTAATCCCGTGGAGCCGAGAAGAAGGGCGATGAGCAGAGGACAAGCAATCTTGAGGTCCATGACGCTGGTGCTGACAGGTGCAAAGAGCTGAGCTCGAGGGTCGCTCACATATAAAAATGAGCGTGTGTTACGTCACTGTGACGCTACTTTTCGGAAGGCAAATTTGCTGTGCGAAAAGCCACTAAGGCAGCGAGCCGCGGCCACCGCACTTCAATGGCTGAAGCTGAAGGAACATCTTACAGCCACGAAAGCAGCGCTGATCGAAGCCCATAAAGAGCCCTACACTGTAAAAAAAAAAAAATCATTTTAAATTTACGGTAAAGTACTGGCAGCTGGGTTGCCAGAATTTTATTGTAAAAAAAAGAAGGTGACAGTATGACAATATTTTAGGTCTACGGTATAACTTTGTAGTAAATGACTTTTTTCTTTACAACACATTCCAACAGAAGGGAATGTTTAACCATAACTAGAAATTCAGGCACTGTAATAAATATGCCAATCAATAAACCATAAGACATTATTAGCAGGTCAAACCCCAGTATGCAGTTTGCATCAGTAAAGTAACAACAACTAATAGCAAGCATTTTTTGTGCTAATTGCTTTATTCAGTTAAAACAAGTTACTTTTTATTTACGGTGGCGCAGTGGGTAGCGCTGCTGCCTCGCAGTAAGGAGAGCCGGGTTCGCTTCCCGGGACCTCCCTGTGTGGAGTTTGTATATTCTCCTCGTGTCTGCGTGGGTTTCCTCCCACAGTCTTGCATTGGTGATCCTAAATTGTCCCTAGTGTGTGCCCTGAGGTGGGCTGGCGACCTGCCCGGGGTTTATTTCCTGCCTTGCGCCCTGTACTGGCTGGGATTGGCTCCAGCAGAACCCCGTGACCCTGTAGTTAGGATATGCGGGATGGATAGTTTTTATGTTCTCTCCCGGTTTCCTTGTGAACTCCATGTTTGGAAACGCCAGTTTTGTGGTTCATGCATAAAACATTTCAAACCATAAAAGCCATTACAAGTCAAGTCAAGTTGGGGAGCATGCACCAATACAGCGCGTTGCCGCACCCACTGCACGACGAAACAACTCGGTTGGCAACACGCGGTCCAGTCCCACCCTCCGGAAATGACCCGCCATCTGCCGCAGCCAGGTGTTACGTGGGTGACCCCTTGGCCTGGTCCAGCCACTCGGGTCCCCAACAATGAGGATCTTACGAGCTGGATCACCCTCGGGGAAACACGCCACATGGCCGTAGTATCGTAACTGACGCTCCCTCACAATGCAGGTCATGTGCCTCATTCGGGAATCCATGAGCAATACAAAGTCAAACCAACGGTACCCAAGGATTTTCCGGAGAGACACACACGAAGGAGTCCAGTCTTCATCTCAGGTCACTGGATAGCATCCATGTCTCACAACTATATAGTAAGCCAAGAAGCACCAGGACTCTAAAGACCTGGACCGTCGTCCTTTTACAGATACCGGGAGCACCACACACCCCTTTATCACCTCATGACCCCCCCTGCTCTCCCAGTCCGTCTACTGACTTCATAGGAAGAGTCACCAGAGACATGAATGTCACTGCCGAGGTAAGTAAACCTCTCGATGAGGTCGACACTCTCTCCGCAGACAGACACACTGCTGTGCCCAAGAGGGCACTAAAGGCTTGGATGTTGGTTTTTAATCAGGACCCTCACAAGCCCAGACACTCAGACTCCTCACTCAGTCTCTCGAGAGCTCCGATCAGAGCCACCATTGACTCCGCGAAGATCACAGCATCGTCAGCAAAGTCAAGATCAGTGAATCTTTCTTCACCAACAGATGCCCCCCAGCCGCTGGACCCCCACGACCCTGATCAACACCCAGTCCATACAAGCACTGAACAGAGTATACTAGGAGCAGAACACACCGCTGACGGACCCCAGAATCAACTGGGAAACACGCAGAGGTCCTGCCTCCACTCTGCACAGCACTCACTGTAAAAACCATTACATACATAAACAATTTAAAAAACTTACTTTTTTCCCCCCAAGGGGTGGCCTTCTCTTTCAGGTCCTTGATTCAAGGAGTTATGTTGTCCTTGGTCATCTTCAAAACACTTAAATAGGGAGCAGTTTTTCTTTCTTTGTGTATAGTTGCCTCCTAACCCAAATCGCCTCGTATGTCATTTATTCTCACCCTCTCTTTACTAAAACGTAAAAAATAAGTCTCTGATACATCACTCGTAAAAAAAAAAAAAAAAAAAAAAGCTTGGGCGCTTTTCATCAATCAACATTCAAAAAAGCGCCCACGCTTTTATTTTATTTTTTTTACGAGTGATGTATGAGAGACTTATTTACTTTTTAGTACACTTTTTAATTTAAGCGTGTTTTTTAAAAAGTATTTTTTATACATATTATTTTCAACTTTAGTCTTGGGTTTGTTTTAGTATAATTTTGTAATCAATAGTTTAACACTTCCTTTGACGTTTATATGCACACATCTTCATACAAGATTCAGTTACTTGCGCCATCTATTGGTGAAATCCTGAACTATTCTTCATTTGAAAATTTAATTTCTTAACATGGGTTAATTGATCAATTAATGAAACTGATTATTGATTTATGTATTGTCATCAGAAGTGAGTAAGTGTGCAAAATTTCAAGTCATTTGGACAATAGGAAGTGGGTTAAATATCGATTACAAGATTTGTACCAGGCAACAAACAGGTGAAGTTAATATAAGCGTGGTAAATTAATATCCATCCATCCATTATCCAACCCGCTATATCCTAACTACAGGGTCACGGGGGTTTCCGGAGCCAATCCCAGCCAACACAGGGCGCAAAGCAGTTAACAAACCCCGGGCAGGGCGCCAGCCCATCGCAGGGCACGCACACACACCAGGGACAATTTAGAATCGCCAATACACCTAGCATGCATGTCTTTGGACTGTGGGAGGAAACCCACGCAGACACGGGGAGAACATGCCAACTCCACGCAGGGTGGACCCGGAAAGCGATCCCAGACGGGTCTCCTAACTGCGAGGCAGCAGCGCTAACCACTGCTCCAATAATATAGGAACCCAAAAGAGTCGCTTATTCACGATTCATTTGGCAGCCAGCACATTGACTACTGGTTATGTTTCATATCTCATCAGCATTCTTTACACACACACAAGTAAGGCGCATATTAATAAAGTATATATCTATCTATCTATCTATTCGGATAAGAAAGAACGTTAGATTTATAGCGGCGAGAGAGAGAGAGAGAGAGAGCGGAGAGAGCGCATTTGCTCCTCATCCTCCATGTGTTCTAAGTTTTCCGTTGCAATTCCACAATTCCTACTCATTTAGTTGTTATATTTAATTGTTTTTAAAAGCTTTTAATTCTGATGATTTAATCAACTTTAATACAGACTGTTCAACAAAAGGTTAACAAGAAAAACAAAAGCATATTTTATTTAAGGGCAAAATTTAGTTTTTAAATATTGGATTTTTTTTTTCTTAGTCTGATCCCATTTTTTTTTTTTTTATAAAACTGAAAACCGTTTATGGTCTTATCTTTATTTGTAAATGAAGTTCATGCGCCTATCCTTCTCCACGAAAATCTCCGTCACTTTCTGGTAAAAGTCCTCTTTATTTTCCTTTAGTTTTAAAACTCTTGATCTTCCATTTTGGCAGTCAGTCAGAAAAAAAAATAAAAATAAATGGAGCGCCGCAGTGCACTTCACTTTCTGATATCGCTAACTTATTGGCCCGTAGAAGAACAGCAGCAACGAGCACCTGTAGGGCTTACATGCGCCCCCTTCCGGACGGCACGATACTGTCCGTTTCACCTTGTGCCTTTTCACTGCGGTTGTGTCCAGTCGGCAAGACTAAATATGTCACACACAGTGCTGGATTAACCATATAAGCAAAGTAAGCACATGCATAGGGCATCAAGGGTAAAGGGGGCACCACAAAAAATTTTCATGGCTTAATTTATCACATAAATTAGTAAATTAATTAAATGTATAGCAATTTTCAAAATTGAATGAAATATGAATAATGCCTCCCTGTACCTCCCTATGCCGTCACTGTTCGTAGATGGCGCCTTACACAGTGCGTTCTGTATACTGGTGCCATCTACGATGGAGAATTCCCGTTTCATTCCCTTAAACGCCATGTTATGTCAAAATATTGTGAAAATAATTCGATTCAAAACAATATGTTTTTAGATTTTTAAATAATAGTTAATAGCTGATTAAAAATTATTATCACGTTGTAGCGATCAAGTGCCTCTAAGATTCACACCGTCAATGTCCATCCATCCATTTTCCAACCCGCTGAACCCGAACACAGGGGTCTGCTGGAGCCAATCCCAGGGCACCAAACCACCGCAGGACACACACAAACACACACTAGGGCCAATTTAGGATCGCCAATCCACCTGACCTGCATGTGTTTGGATTGTGGGAGGAAACCCACGCAGACACGGGGAGAACATGCAAACTCCACGCAGGGAGGACCCGTGAAGCGAACCCAGGTCTCCTAACTGCGAGGCAGCAGCGCTACCACTGCGCCACCGTGCGGTGACGGTGACGGTGATTTATTTATTTTAGTGAAGGATATACCAGGGACAACCCCAGTGTGGTGTTCCTGCTGTGTTCAGTAGAGGGCAGTAGACATGGAGAAGAGGGGGAGTGGATCGAGGAGGAGAGTTGGAGTTGAGCATTAAAGAGGATTGTGGTAAAGAAGACTGCGTGCTGCTTTACTGGCTGAATACACAACATATTGGCGACGAGGATGTCTTTACTATCCCTGCAGCTGCCGGCACCTTTCCTTCCACACCCGGGTGAGCCTACAGTTGGCTACGCATTTTTGAGAATTACATGCTTGCCGCTAATCGGGTCGATCTACCCGACGCGAGAAAACGTGCTTTGCTTATTCATTGTCTCGGAGCAGAAGGACAACGTATTTTTCACATATTACCAGCTGAAGACGATACATACAACACTGCGGTAACGGTTCTAAAAAACGTTTTTTGTGCCGAAAGTTAATGTTGTCGCTGAACGTTACAAGTTCCGCCAGCGCAGCCAAAAGGCTGGCGAGTCGATCGAGCAATACGTTGCAGCTTTACGAGAACTGGTGGTTACTTGTGGGTTTGGAGAACTGACTGATGAAATGATACGGGGTCAGGTTGTGGAAAAGGACTGGTTCTTCTCGTATCAGAGAAAGGCTGCTTCTGGAGTCGGATTTAACTTTGTCGAAAACGATTACAATTGCAAGTCAGATTGAATACGCCATGGCTGAGGCCAAAACACTTAGCCAAGGGGCTGCTGCTAGTGTGCACGCTGTTCTTACAACGCAAAAATCGGACAAAACGCCTCTGAGCAAAAGCAGTACAGTAAGACGTAGAGCGCCGGCACAACTAACCAGACAGTTAACTGATATGAGGAAAAAGACGTGCTTAGGTGTGGATCAGCGCAACACACAGCGAATCATGCGGGGTGTCCTGCTAAAGATGCAGAGTGCCATAAATGTAAAGAGCACGGTCATTTTGCGAAAGTTTGCCGCAGTGCAAGATATACAGATGCTCATGAAGTAACTACTCTTGAAGTTACGCGGTGTTGCATGTAGAAAACAATAATATTAATACCTCGGACAAGATCCTGTGCACTGTCTCCATCACTACTGCTTCACCACCTGAGGCCACAGGTCCGCCACTTCATCGACCCTCTGCAGCTCGCATACCAGGAGAAGATGGGAGCGGAGGATGCCATCATCTACATGCTACAATGATCTCTCTCACACTTGGAGGCAGTGGTGCAGTAAGAATTATGTTTCTGGATTTCTCCAGCACCTTCAACACCATCCAACCTCAGCTCCTTAGGGACAAGCTGACAGAAATGGGAGTGGATTCATACCTGGTGGCATAGATCGTGGACTATCTTACAGGCAGACCTCAGTATGTGCGTCTCGGGAACTGCAGGTCTAATATGGTGGTCAGCAACACAGGAGCGCAGCAGGGGACTGGACTTTCTCCGGTCCTGTTCAGCCAACATACACCAGACTTCCAATACAACTCGGAGTCCTGCCACGTGCAAAAGTTCGCTGACGACACTGCTATCGTGGGCTGCATCAGAAGTGAGTATAGGAACCTAATCAAGGACTTTGTTAAATGGTGCGACTCAAACCACCTACAACAGAACACTAGCAAAACCAAGGAGCTGGTGGTGGATTTTAGGTGGCCCAGGCCCCTCATGGACCCCGTGATCATCAGAGGTGACTGTGCAGAGGGTACAGACCTATAAATACCTGGCAGTGCAGCTGGGCCCTTCAGCAAGGCCCTTAACCTGCAATTGCTGAGCGCTTTGAGTAGTGAGAAAAGCGCTATATAAATGCAAAGAATTATTATTATTATTGGATGATAAATTGGACTGGACTGCCAACACTGATGCTTTGTGCAAGAGAGGGCAGTGCCGACTATACTTCCTTAGAAGACTGGCGTCCTTCAACATCTGCAATAAGATGGTGCAGATGTTCTACCAGACGGTTGTGGTGAGCGCCCTCTTCTAAGCGGTGGTGTGCTGGGGAGGCAGCATAAAGAAGAGGGACGCCTCACGCCTGGACAAACTGGTGAGGAAGGCAGGCTCTATTGTAGGCATGGAGCTGGACAGTTTGACATCCGTGGCAGAGCGACGGGTGCTGAGCAGGCTCCTGTCAGTCATGGAAAATCCACTGAACAGGATCATCTCCAGACAGAGGAGCAGCTTCAGCGACAGACTGCTGTCACCGTCCTGCTCCACTGACAGACTGAGGAGACCCCACACTATGCGACTCTTCAGTTCCACCCGGGGGGGTAAACGTTAACATTATATAAAGTTATTGTCTGTTATACCTGCATTGTTATCACTCTTTAATTTAATATTGTTTTTTATCAGTATGCTGCTGCTGGATTATGTGAATATCCCCTTGGGATTAATAAAGTATCTATCTATCTACTGTATCAAATGGAGAAGTGATTCCAATTAGCTTGATGTTTGATACCGGTTCAGCTGTTTCTATTTTACCTGAAGCAGTTTATGCTATGTATTTCACAAAGGAATGACTTACAGCTCCTAAACTGCGACTGGTTAGTTACGTAAAAGAACAAATTCCTGTTCTGGGATGCCTGTCTGTGACTCTAACATACCAGTCCAACAGTGTGGATGCGGAGTTTTCTATAGTACAGGAAGGAACATCTATACTGGGTAGAGATCTATTTGCCGCACTTAAATTGCAATTAATGGATGGCTGTATTACTACATTGCCCTTTACCTCAGTGCCACCAGTGTCCGCACTTACGCCATCAGCCAACAACAGTGCTCTGGGTTGTGCAAAAGACTTTGTGCATAAAATAAAAATCCGAGCAGAGGTGAAGCCTGTCCAACAGAAATTGCGACGTTTACCTTTCTCAGTAAGAGATGCTGTTTCAGAGGCGTTAAAAAAAAAGCAAGTTGAACAAGATGTTATTGAAAAAAGTGGAGTCATCCGAATTCGCCAGTCGTAGTGACCTTAAAGAAAACAGGAGGGATTCATTTGTGTGTTGATCTGCATGAACCTAACAACGCAGTTGTAATGGATAGTTATCCATTACCAATTATGGAAGAAATATTTGCAGAACTAATTGATGCAAAGGTATTTTCAAAGTGCCTATCATCAAGTACTACTTCACGAGGACAGCCGAGATATCACTACATTTATCACGTTTTTTTTCCCGCTTCAAATGTGTTCCTAATCAATCAATCAATCAATCAATCAATCAATCAATCAATCAATCAATCAACCAACCAACATTTATTTATATAGCACATTTTCATACAAAAAAATGTAGCTCAAAGTGCTTTACAAAATGAAGAATAGAAAAATAAAAGACACAATAAAAAATAAACATAAGTCAACATTAATTAACATAGAATAAGTAAGGTCCGATGGCCAGGGTGGACAGAAAAAACAAAAAAAAAACTCCAAAAGCTGGAGAAAAAAAAATAAAATCTGTAGGGATTCCAGACCAAGAGACCGCCCAGTCCCCTCTAAGCAATCTACCTAACATAAATGAAACAGTCCTCTTCGTATTTAGGGTTTTCAAGGAAGGACCTGATGATGATGGTCACGTAGACTTCTGGCTTTCAGTCCTTCAATGTTGGTGCTTCATGATGCTTTGAGTAGGTGGTGGTGGCGCAGGCCGCCGCCACCACAAAGAAACCGGAAAAAGAAGCAGAAGAGAGAGTAGGGGTCAGTACGGATTTTAGAGCCACCATGAATAGTTATTATGATGAATTGAACATACAGAGTATCAGGATTAAGTTAAAGTGAAGTTATGAAAAGGCCATGTTAAAGTAATGTGTTTTCAGCAATGTTTTAAAGTGCTCTACTGTATTTGCCTGGCGAATTCCTATTGGAATTCGCCAGGCAAATTCCAGATTTTAGGTGCATAACAGCAGAAGGCCACCCGCCTCACCACTTCTTTTAAGTTTAGCTTTTGGAATTATAAGGAGACACTCATTTGAGGATCTGAGGTTACGATTTGGAATATAAGGTGTCAGACATTGTGATATATAAGAAGGGGCGAGATTATTTAAGGCTTTATAAACCATAAGCAGTATTTTAAAGTCAATCCTGAATGACACAGGTAACCAGTGTAGTGACATCAAAACTGGAGAGATGTGTTTGGATTTTCTTTTCCTAGTTAGGATTTTAGCAGCTGCATTCTGCACTCGTTGCAATTGATTTATGTCTTTTTTGGGTAGTCCTGAGAGGAGTGCGTTACAGTAATCTATAAGTCTTATGGACTTGCTTTGGCATCTGGTTGTTTTCAGAGGATGATGGCGTCAATTTTAAGAAATCAGCAAGGTGTACAGTGTTGTTTGGATGATATTATTGTGTATGGGTCAACTCCTGACCTTCATGAAAAACACCTTAAAGCTGCCTTGCACCACATTAATGCAGCAGGATTACAACTGAATTTTTCAAAATGTCAGTTCAGGCAAAACAAATTGTCATTCTTAGGTCATATAATTTCTCAAGAAGGCTTAAAACCAGACCCCGAACATGTGAAAGCAGTTACGCAAGCCCCTGCACCCTCTGACCTGCAGGCATTACGTTCTTTTTTGGGTCTCCCTTCATGGTATGCTAAATTTATACCTAATTACGCATCAGTGGTTGAACCATTGAGAGCATTACTGTGTGGAACTTCAGTGCTTAAGTGGTCTGATGCAGCCCAACACAGTTTTGAGGTTCACCGACAAAAGCGCGATAGACATATGAGCGCCGAGAAAACCGCGACGGACAAATGCGCACCGACAAAATCGCAAGAGAGGCCAAGAGAGTGGGACGCGTACGTGCACATTATGTACACATTATGTGCTAGGTTATAACTGTATTCAAAGATGCTAATTGCACTGAGTTTCGTTCCTCCGGAAGATGTCTGCTTTCGATGAACTGAGCAAGAGTAGACCCGACAATCTCCAGAATGTTTACGATTACTGGGAGGACAATTACGTTGGTCGATTGAGACGCAATCGACGAGTCAACCCGTTGTTTCCTATCACCATGTGGAACAAGCGAGAACGTGTTGCTGATGGCATGCCGCGAACAAATAACTCAGTCGAGGGTTGGCATAACACGTCGTATACAAAGCAGAATTACCAGCAGTCAGGCAGCCAGCAAGTCTAAATACGCTCAACTATCAAGACGTCTTGCTGCAATTCTTCCTACATATGCAGGGCGTGATCTTAAGGACTATCTGCGTGCCGTGTCTCATAATATTGACTTCTTAAAATAAACATTATTATGTATGCTTTAAACTAGTAATTCATATTTAATGAAACTTTCGCGATTTTGACGCCG
>JANRMT010062835.1:5972000-5982102 GCA_026402145.1 Polypterus bichir lapradei | reverse complement strand
TGCTGTGGTTGCTGTTGGCAGCTGTTTGGCATCTCTGGCAGCAGTGGCTGTGCAGGGACAGCTCGATGGCCAGCAGGAATGCACAGTGGGCCGGCTACCTCTTTGTCTTTGCACAGCAGGTGGGCGACGGTGACAGTCGCAGTGTGACGCAACATGTGTTGTACCTCTTGTCATCATAAGTGGTGGTCCTCCTAGGCGAACGCTGCTGTAGGTGTATCAGCTACATGAACGCGTGCAGCGCCACGATCATCTGATGCTGGTACCTCACTTTCCATCTCCAGAGCACTTGCATCAAACTCAGAGTCTGAAAAGTCAGAGTCCGATTCAGCAATAATATGTAAAACGTCCATGGAGTATTTTGCTGTGCACATTTGTTTTAGTCTCGCCAGATGTCGATGCCATTTTAGAGGCTGTTTGTTCTTCACTACTCAGGCACGCGCAGGTAATTGAGGTCAAAGCAACAAAGCTGCATAACTTTCCTTCAACTAAAGAGAGTCGAACTAAAACTTAAAGGGTGAGTTTTGTCACAGTTTACCGTCCTCTACCCCTGAATTTTGACAAAAGTCACCATCAGCCCTGAGAGAGTTAATGGAACATTTTAATCATGTGAGGTTTTCATTGTACCCTCGGTTATCATTTATTCCATTGTAAATGAGCAGCTGCTAGCCTATTAGGGTACTGGCACTTGGACCTGACATTGACATTTGACACGTACTATAATAACGTGTAAGCCGTGTTACAAAATTGTAACTTTTCATTAAATTTTATTTCTAAGCATGTCGTTAAATTTGAAGATGTGTCTAAACAACAGTGTACAGATTAAGTTTGGCAACAGTTAAGAGTTCATATCATAGGCTCATAGCAAGTAGCGAGCCGCGTACTCTCGTTGAAGGAGGCCCGGCTGGTTTTGAGACTGGCTGCTGGGCGAATTCAGCTTCCTGAAGCCTCACTGTGGTACAAGTAGCTGTGTGGCTAAAAGGCAAAATGATCGTGAGCAAGTGGAAGGACAAGAAACACGTTAGCCCGTCAAGTATTGTTCACAATTCGGCAACTGTCAGTGTCAGTGGAAATGCGGAAGTCATTAAGGCTTTCGCTGTGGTAGCCTTTAATAACAGTGGCGTAAATGGACCTTTTGTCACTAGGGGCAATCTTTGAGTTTGCCCCCCCGACCCCAACTTACAAAATAATACAAGTAGCAGTGCTAATAACATACCTGCTTTCAGAGGAAGCATTACGCACATCTGAATCTGTTCCTCGGAGAGTTGCTGTCAGGGCGGCTGATGGAACGGTCCTGATGGATGACACTTCAGTTGTGACCCGCTGGGCTGGCTATTCTGAGCTGTTGTTCAAAGCTGATCCTCCGGTCAGGACGTTGCACATCTCAGGGTCCATGGTTCTTGAGGCTGACCCTTCATTTAGCTGTGAACCCCCAAGTCTCACTGAGATTGCAAAGAGGGTGACCAGCTGAGGGGAGGAAAGGCTGCAGGGATCTGTGGTATCCAGGGGTGAACTTCTCCAGGCTGGTGGTAAAGCTGTCCTCCTGCCATTGCAAGCAATCTTTGCTTCCATTTGGGAGGCTGGCATCATCCCAACGGTCTGGAAAACAGGAATTGTCGTCCCTATCTGGGAAGGGAAGGGTGATCGCCTGGATTGCAGCAACTAAAGGGAGATAACACTGCTCTCGGTGCCGGGTAAGGTCCTCGTTAGGGTTGTCCTCAATAGGATCTGTGATCACTTGCTCACCTAACCGGAGACCAGAACAGTGTGGTTATACGCCTAAGAAGTTGACCATCGACCGTAACCTGGCACTGAGGGTTCTCATGGAGCGCAAACACGAATATCGGCAGAGTTTCTTTGCAGCCTTTGTCGATTTTCTCAAAGTGTTTGACTCGATTGATCGAGCTGCCCTGTGGGACATCCTGAGGGTTCGTGGGACCCCCTTGAGGTTGCTGGATATCATGGCCGGCCTGTACACTGGTACTGTGAGTGCTGTGCAGAGTGAAGGCAGGACCTCTGTGTCTTTCCCAGTTGATTCTGGCGTCCGTAAGCGGTGTGTTCTGCTCATACTCTGTTCAATGCTTGTATCGACTGGGTGTTGGGCAAGGTCATGGGGTCCAGCGGCTGTGGGGCATCTGTTGGTTGATTCACGGATCTTGACTTTGCTGATGATGCTGTGATCTTCATGGAGTCAATGGAGGCTCTGATCGGGGCTCTCGAGAGACTTAGTGAGGGGTCTGAGTGTCTGGGCTTGTGAGGGTCCTGATTAGAAACCAACATCCAGACCTTTAATGACCTCTTGGGCACGGCCATCAGCAGTGTGTCTGTTTGCGGAGTGAGTGTTGACCTCATTGAGAGGTTTACTTACCTTGGCAGTGACATTCATGTCTCTGGTGACTCTTCCTGTGAAGTCAGTAGACGGATTGGGAGAGTATGGGGGGTCATGAGGTTGCTAGAAAGGGGTGTGTGGTGCTCCCGATATTTATGCAAAAAGACGAAGGTCCAAGTCTTCAGAGTCCTGATGCTTCCTGTCTTACTATATGGTTGTGAGACATGGACGCTATCCAGTGACCTGAGACGAAGACTGGACGCCTTCATGTGTGTTTCGCTGTGTAAAGAGTTAAGTTCCGTCAATGAGCTGCTTGATGCCCACTCCGAGACGCTGAGCGACTAAGATTTGGCCGAGATGACCAAGTCAGCGAGTGAGGAAGATAAGGAACAAGAGGACCCAGCACAGGAACAAGATGCCGGCCTAACTCTCGAGCGTCTCGCGACCATTCTACGAATGGCTAAAGATCTCCAGATATCGGTTGAAGAATGGGACCCGCAAATGATTCGTTCTTTGCAATTTAGAAATGCTCTTGACGACGCCATGGAAGTGTATAAAAACCTCCTTACACAAATGAAAAAGCAGCGCCAGCAACTGCCCATCACGATGTTCCTTACCTGCAAAACACCGCCGAGTATGCCTTCAGTGGAAGAAGAAACTCCAGACGACAACGGCGGTGCTACACAGTCGCCTGAAGAGGCTCCTTTAGAAGAGCTGTGACGCTCTACTTTGTTAAAATTAAACTCATCGTTATCGGATAAGTCGTCGTGTCATTGTTGGTGAGTACCCATAACTCATTTTCTACGTACTTAGTACATGTACGTACGTTTAGTCTCACTGTACACACATTTACTGTACACAATTTTTCTTGCATTGTATGTATTTATTGCTGGTGGCCTGTCTATCGTAATGGCTGTAACATATGTGATATCGGAGACACTCGATATCTTTAAAATAATATTTAGGTTTTACTGTATATAAACAGTGTGTTTACATACATAATTTCAATGAATCTTACCTAATATCTAAGAGAATATAAAGGGGTTATGCTGTATAACTGTGCTGGAAATGTTTGTAAGAGTGTGGTAGAGCTTATAAGGGCTTAAAATATATAAAAATAACCATATAAACATGGTTTTTACTTCACGGATTTTCACCTTTCGCAGGGGGTTCTGGAACGCGGATCAAGGAGGGATCACTGTATTCTGAAAACAAACCAGAAGACGATACCAGAGACACGTTAAAGCATGTTTATGTCAATTTACCTCAATATAAAAGTGAGGTCAGCGTGCCCAAAAATGTTGGAGGCCCTCGCTTTTGCGCTTGTACTGTACATCCGTCTCTCTTTGCAAGAACCAACAGTAGTCACCCATCATGCTCGGAGTGAATTTTTCCCGATATCAGTTTCCCATCACCTTTACATCTTGATGAAATATTTCCCCATGCTCATCTATGACATCGCTTAGATGTGGTGGAAAAAAAGTTGTGATGAGAATGTCAAAAATGCATCTTCAGTGACATTCTGGCTCCCGTAAGCTGATGTGCTTTCAGCAGGTTCTCCACAAGCCCTGTATAATTCTCTGCTCTGTGACTGTCAAGAAAATTCTGGACAACCTGCACGAATGAGGGTGCTGATTCAGTGAGCTTCAACCATCAGTTCATGGATTTCAGGGCCAACAAAAACACCTTCTTTAATTTTGGGTTCACTTTTCTCGAGACCAAACTTATTTCTTAAATGCTGAAATACATCGCCTGTACTGTCCAGTCACCCTAGTTGTCCAAGACCTGGAACATCATAACCAAAAAATGGGATGTGCTGGACGAAAACGGTTATCATATTTGGAGTCAGCAAGTGAAATTTGTTAAAGTACAGATGAAGGAATCCCAGTAGCAAAATGCTTGTTGACCAGTGTTATTAAGAAACCAGTTTTTTTTGCCTTAAGCAGGTTATTCATCTTAACCCGACTTGTGTGTGTGCAGGTAAATGCAATGAAGGACACGCTGGTCTGATCTCATAACATAGAGGAACTGCAGAAGAAAAGCCAGCGCAGACTCTTTGCTCTTAGGAGATGGTGTTCCTTTTATGTGGCTAGAGACCGTTTCACATGTTCTACAACTCTGTTATAACCAGTGCCATATTTTTTACACCATTAGAACACTCTAGACGAGAATAGGCCATTCAGCCCAACAAAGCTCGCCAGTACTGTCCACTTATTTCCTCCAAGAAAACAAGTCAAGTTTTGAAAGTCCCTAACGTCTTACTGTCTACCACACTACTTGTTCGCTTATTCCAAGTGTCTATCGTTCTTTGTGTAAAGAAAAACTTCCTAATGTTTGTGCGAAATTTACCCTTAAGTTTCCAACTGTTTCCCCGTGTTCTTGATGAAGTCATTTTAAAGTCACCGTCTCGATCCACTGGACTAATTCCCTTCATAATTTTAAACACTTCAATCATGTCACCTCTTAATCTTCTTTTGCTTAAACTGTAAAGGCTCAGCTCTTTTAATCTTTCCTCATAATTCAACCCCTGTAGCCCTGGAATCAGCCTAGTCGCTCTTCTCTGGACCTTTTCTAGCGCTGCTATGTCCTTTTTGTAGCCTGGAGACCAAAGTACACCATAGTGTACTTCAGGAGTGGACCACTGAATCAACAAGCTGATTAGAAAGGCAGGCTCAGTTATGGGACGCCGCCTGGACCTGCTGGAGGTTGTAGTGGATGAAGTCACGAGCCACCTGTAGCAGGACCTGTTAGTAGTTTAGGACCATCTGGGACTGAGGGTGTTGAAAGAGAGGCAATGAAGAGGCTGATGTTGGGGAAAAAAAGGTAGATTTTATTCCACAAAAGTAGTTCTTGGTGCAGAAATATTTACAGTAAAAGTTATAGTTCAAATAAAAATGCATGTTTTAAAAACAAAACAAAACAATCCTTTGGTGCATCCAGAAAAGAAAAATGAACTCAAGGTCTTAAGAAAGACTCCATCTGCCTTTAAAAACACAAAAAATAATCACAAAAAAAAAAAAATGGGCTCACTCAAAAAATACAACTCTTCCAAAATTAAATTCAAGAGCTTATACTGGCTAAAAAGAGCCTCAGTACTCTCCGTATCAACCGTGCCACCTAGCTCTCACTCTCTCGAAGACTTGTGTGCCATGCCCACTCTCACTCTGCTCAGATCAATCAAGCGATGCCCTGCTGCGGCCAACGCCATCCTTATAAAGAGGGTGCATTCCCTCATCCTGCCAGCATTCGCTTAGGGAGGTACCATTCCCTCGATGCAGGGGAAATGGGAGACTCTGAATAAATCAAACACATGCAAACTTAACCAAAATTAGACAGGTGAACGTCAATGAACATATCTCTGGGGTCATTAAAGAAAAGTAAAACATTAACATAAAATTTCTTCCACAAATCAAGTGCAATCTAAACACCCTCCCCGTCTGCTGTTTTTTTTAGAACAGTAGAACAATCTGGACGAGAACAGGCCATTCAGCCTAACAGAGCTCGCCAAGTCCTCTCCACTTAATTCTTCTCAAAAAACATCAAAGTTGAGTTCTGAAAGTCCCTAAAGTCCTGCTGTCCACCAAACTGCTTGGTCGCTTATTCCAATTGTCTGTGGTTCTCTGTGTAAAGAAAAACATCCTAATGCCGTATTTCCCCGAAAGTAAGACCTACCGCTAATCTGCCATTTTTGCAGAGGTGGTGACTTGGATGAAGAATTTATGGGATAAAATCACGGAAAGCTGTGTTGCCAATGAACTACGAGCAGGTTACCTGGACAAGAGGTCAGTGGCGTAGCGTGGGTGTCAGCCGCCCGGGGTGGAGGAAAATTTTGCTGCCCCCTTATTTAGGTATTTCAACTTAAAAGACTAAAATATACAGTAATTCTTTGCCACCCCCTAGAAGTGCCGCCCGGGGCGGGCCGCCCCTGCCGCCCCCACTACGCTATGCCACTGCAAGAAGTGTTCATTTAAGGAGAGCAGTATTGCTGCACATGAGAGATTGGGGCCATTAATTCTAAAGGAATTAGAGTCAAAAGAAATCCAGGAAGGAATTGCAGGTTCAGATATGGAGAGTTACAGTATGATTATATTCTAGAAGAAGTTGACATGATTGTATTTGAATAAATGTAGAAGCAGTTAACATACGGTAGTTAACATAGGAGCGGGTGCCCAAGGGAGTCCATGATACCAGTAGTGCTGCGCTGGCCGGGGCTTTTGGGGTGCACGTTTTTCCTGCTGCGGTGGGTGAGTGTGGAACAGCTTTCAACCTCGTTTTTTGCTTCTTCTCGTTCTTTGTGGTCAGCGTGCGGCTGTGGATGTTTGTTTCCTGCTGGGGAGGGGTGCTGCATTTCACCTTTTTTTAGGCGAGAAAAATCCTCTCTCGTTTGGGAAGGGGTGAGGTGCGGCGTTTCTCCCCGGCGTGACGCAGGGGTTTGTGGCCGCACGCTGGCCGCAGGGATCGAGAACGGCAGGAGACGGGGTTGAAACTTGGGGCACTACCTCGGTGGGGGTGGTGTGTGCTCCGGGGGCTCCGTCCAGCACAGCGCTATTGCGGATTCTTTTGGGTACCCCCTCATACAATAGTTTGTAGAACATGAATACCGTACATGTTGATTTGATTGTTGAACAGGCGTTAACGTACCAGTAGTTTGTACCGTATAATTGTTGAACAGGAATAAATGTACTTTACTTTTTTGAACTTCAATAAAAATAAGACCTACCCGAAAATAAGCCCTAGTGCATTTTTGGACCTAAAATTAATATAAGACACTGTCTTATTTTCGGGGAAACATGGTGTTTGTGCGAAACATGGTATTTGTGCGAAATTTACCCTTAACAAGTTTCTAACTGTGTCGCCGTGTTCTTGTTGAACTCATTTAAATGTCACCGTTTTGATCCACTGTATTAATTCCCTTCATCATTTTAAACACTTCAATCATGTCACCTCTTAATCTTCTTTTGTTTAAATCATCCCTCATAACTCATCCCCTGTAGCCCTGAATCAGCCTAGTCACTCTTCTCCGGACTTTCTCTAGTGCTGTTATGTTTTTATGGAGATCAAAACTGCACCCAGTACTCCAGATGAGGCCTCACCAGTGTTTTATAAAGCTTGAGCAGAACCTCCTGTGACTTGTACTCCACACATCAAGGCGCTATATAACCTGACATTCTGTAAGCTTCTGAACACTGTCAGTTGATAGTGTCAAGACCACTATGACTCCTATGTTCTTCTCATAGGGCGTCCTTTCGATTTTCAGACCTCCCACTGTGTATTCACACCTAAACTTAATGCAAGCAATGGGCTCAGCTCTTTTAGTCTTCCATCATTCATCATCCCCTGTAACCCTGGAATCAGCCTGGACTTTCTCTAGTGCTGTTATGTCCTTTTTGCAGCCTGGAGACCAAAGCTGCACACAGGACTCTTGACGAGGCCTCACTAGTGTGTTATAAAGCTTGAGCAGAACCTCCTGTGACTCGTACTACACACATCAAGGTGCTATATAACCTGACATTCTGTTAGCCTTCTTAATGGCTTCTGACTGGTAGTTGATAGCGACGAGTCCTCTACAACTCCTAAATCCTTCTCATAAGGTGGACTTTCCTGTTTTGTATTCGGACCTAACATTTTTACTTTTTATAATACTTTACATTTACTGACATTAAATTTCATCATAAATCTGCCCAAGTCTGCATGCTTTATGAATCCATCTTTGATGATTCAACAGATTCTAGATGATCTGCCATCCCACCAAGCTTGGTATTGTCTGCAAAGTTAACCAGCTTGTTACTTTATATTGCTATCCAAATCATTTATAAATGGTAAAAAATAGCAGTAGCCTCAGCACTGCTCGAAGCAATGGAACACACCTGAGTGGTCAGCAACACCTGTGATGCCAATCGTCCCAACAATTAAAGGGCCCTGAAGTTAGGCGATCATGTTGAAAGAGTGTTGTCATTTCTACATGGTGTGATGGAAATGTATGCAAATCCCCTCAAATGAAAAGTCTACATTGTACGCTTTAATGAAAGCTGAATTGTCTGACTTGTAATTTTAAACTGTGGAGCAGAGAGAGAAATCAAGGAAAAATTTGTCTTTGTCCCAAACATTACAGAGGGCACCGTACGTAAAGAGGTGATGGAACTGTTGTGTTTGTCTGCTCCTAGTTACCACTATCACAGGGTAAGTGGGCTTTACTTTATAGCAGTTTTCAATGCGTAAATAGTTATGAAGAGGCACTTACCTTTAGGCAGAACAGGAAGTGTAGAGGAAAGAGCTCCAGTAAGCCAGTGATTATAGTGCAGCACACCCAAGACATAAGGGGGTTGTGAGGCGCTACATTGTGTGGTGGATGGCCAGGGCCCTTGCCTGGCCAGGACGCCCAAAGTGTGGAAGGACTGGGGGAAAAAGGATTGTCGGGACAGCTTTTTCTCCGGGCCGATAGAGGGCAGCCCCCTTGGTTTCCAGTGAGGCCACGGGTTATGAGCCTGGGGGGTCAACCCAGCCAGGGGGCGCATGGACCTTTCCAGGGCCTTATGTGGTCACGCTTCACACCACAGCTGGAAGAAGCTCATTAGGCATCTGGAGTGCATCTAGGTGCCCTATAAAAAGGAGCCGCCTCACTCCATAAGTGGCCACAGTCGGGAGGAGCGGACAAAACCTAAACAGAAGTGGAGGGAGAAGGACTGGCGGCAAGAAGGGACTGAACGGTGTTGGTGTGTTGCGTTGTGTTTACTGGCATTGTGGACTGGTAAAACTGTAAATAAACATGTGGAGTGGAGTGTGACACAACCTGTCTCCTGCCTGTCTGTGTCTGGCTCACAATGGCTAATTCACGACTCAGGACAGTAGAGAGTATAGAAAAGTGTTTATATATACTAGCTGTGTAAGCCGCACGGGGTTCTAGAAACTATTGAAATTGTCAGAAAAAAAAATGAAATGTCGAGATGTCAGGTAATTGAAAGTTTCTTCGGAGATTTCGTTTTGCTCACCTCACTTGTGTATTAGCGGCGGGAGGAAAAGTGAAAGGAAAATCTATGCCAATGTGTTCGCCTCCCTTCTGTATTAGCCGCTAAGTGAGCGACTCTTTCTTCACAGGTGTCGCTTTGCCGACGTGCTGGCCTCACTTGTGCATCCTCACAGGTGGAGCCCTTACCCAGACTCCACCTCTCACTTCCGGGCCGGACACACACACACACACACATACACACACACACGTTTATATATATGATGATCACTTTGATTTGGAAGTTCTGTTTTGATTACATAGTTTTGTTAATTTGTTGATTACATATTGTTTTGTTAAATTCACCACTGTAAATAAGCAATGCTTTGACAGTTTTCTATTTTGGGGTCTATATCTCATTTTTTTTTTTTTTTTTGAGACAAATGACTGGTCCTCTTACTAGCCTAGATCTATAGGGATTAAAGAGCAGCAAGTAGGAAGAAAGATCCACAGGGTAAAGGAACAACAAATATACTTGTAATTGTGGTCCATTTTCCAAGTCTAGATCTACGATATATGGTTTGAGGATGAGCAAGTAGGTTGAAAGTTCCAGAGGGTCAAGGAATAGCAAATATACTTTTAATGGTGGTCCTCTGGATCTACATTGTTTGAGGAAGAACAAGTAGTTAGAAATATCCATAGAGTCAAGTAAAGGCAAATATTTGTGAATTTCCCCTTGGGATTAATAAAGTATCTATCTATCTATCTATCTATCTATCTATCTATCTATCTATCTATCTATCTATCTATCTATCTATCTATCTATCTATCTA
>JANRMT010062835.1:5956370-5967973 GCA_026402145.1 Polypterus bichir lapradei | reverse complement strand
TTTCTGGGACCTTTGGAATGAACTTCCACAGGTACCCGAGTAGTATTGTTTAATAATTCTTCCTCAGGTTCTATTAGTACACTTTTGGCTCGTTTTGCAAGACCTTTAGATGGAAACCCTACAGGCATCTCAAATTCGTTATGTTTCGGCTCTTTCTCAGATTCTATTATTACACTTTTGGCTCGTTTGGTCAGACCTTTAGAGGGAAATCCCACAGGCACCTCAAATCTCTCATCTTCCTGCTCTTTCTCAGATTTTATTACTACACTTTTGGATCGTTTTGCAAGGCCTTTAGATGGAAATCCTATGGGCATCTCAGATCTGTTATGTTTCTGCTCTTCCTCAGATTCTATTATTACACTTTTGGATCGCTTTGCAGGACCTTTAGATGGAAATCCCACAGGCAACTCAAATCTCTCATCTTCTTGCTCTTTCTCAGATTCTATTACTACACTTTTGGCTCGCTTTGCCAGCCCTTTAGATGGAACTCCTACTACCTTCTCAAAATCTTCCTGCTCCTCCCCTGATTCTACTACTACATGTTTAGCTTGCTTTCTGGGACCTTTGGAATGAACTTCCACATGTACCTGAGTAGTATTCTTTAGTAATTCTTCCTCAGGTTCTATTACTACACTTTTGGATCGTTTTGCAGGGCCTTTAGATGGAACACCTATGGGCATCTCAGATCTGTTATGTTTCTGCTCTTCCTCAGATTCTATTATTAGACTTTTGGATCGCTTTGTAGGACCTTTAGATGGAAATCCCACAGGCACCTCAAATCTCTCATCTTCCTGCTCTTTCTCAGATTCTATTACTACACTTTTGGATCGTTTTGTAGGACCTTTAGATGGAAATCCCACAGGCACCTCAAATCTCTCATCTTCCGGCTCTTTCTCAGATTCTATTACTACACTTTTGGATTGTTTTGCAGGGCCTTTAGATGGAAACCCTAGGGGCATCTCAGATCTGTTATGTTTCTGCTTTTCCTCAGATTCTATTATTACACTTTTGGATCGCTTTGTAGGACCTTTAGATGGAAATCCCACAGGCACCTCAAATCTCTCATCTTCCGGCTCTTTCTCAGATTCTATTACTACACTTTTGGATCGTTTTGCAGGGCCTTTAGATGGAAACCCTAGGGGCATCTCAGATCTGTTATGTTTCTGCTCTTCCTCAGATTCTATTATTACACTTTTGGATCGCTTTGTAGGACCTTTAGATGGAAATCCCACAGGCACCTCAAATCTCTCATCTTCCGACTCTTTCTCAGATTCTATTACTACACTTTTGGATCGTTTTGCAGGGCCTTTAGATGGAAACCCTAGGGGCATCTCAGATCTGTTATGTTTCTGCTCTTCCTCAGATTCTATTATTACACTTTTGGATCGTTTTGCAGGGCCTTTAGATGGAACTCCTTCTACCTTCTCAAAATCTTCCTGCTCATCCCCTGATTCTACTACTACATGTTTAGCTTGCTTTCTGTAACCTTTCGAAAGAACTCCTACAGGTATCTCGTTTATATTTTTTAGTAATTCTTCCTTTGATTCCATTGCTACATGTTGAACACACTTTTCAGGACCTCTATTTGGAACACCTGTGAACATTTCAGATGTGTCATCATTCTGTTCATCCTTAGTTTCTGTTATTACACATTTGGCTTGTTTTGCTGAACCTTGGGCTGGAATAACTTCTGACACATCGGAAGTACTTTCCTCCGATCCAAAGAAACGCTGAGCCCACTTTGCGATACCTTTGGGGAGAACTGATATTAGCGTCTCAGACTTACTGTCTTCCTCTGCTACTTCATACTGTGCAAGTTTTGCAGAACGATTATATGGAACTCCTTCAGCTGTCTCAGTTGTATCTTTTTCATCCTCTACTTCGGAGTGTATTAATACATGTTGAGCCCTCTTTGCGGGACCATCAGTAGGCAATCCTAAATGAATATCATATGTACTATTATCATGGAATTCTATGGATTCTGTTAGAACCCCTTCAGTTTGCTTCGAAAGAGCTTTGGTTGGAACGGCTACTGGAATCTCAGATGTATCCTTTTCAGACTCTGATCTAAACAAACGTTGAGCCAACATTGTGAATCCTTTGGTGAAAACTCCTGTGGACATCTCTGGCTTACTCTCTACATCTGATTCCTTAACTATGGGTTGGCCAGGCTTTGCCAAATCAGTTAATGGAACTTCCACAGGCATCTTCAATTTTTCTATCTTTTCCTCTGACTTCATAATTACATGTTGGGCCAGCTCTGTAGGGTCTTTGGTTGGAGCTCTAACGTCCATTTCTGACATCTTACTTTTGGACTCCTCTTTTGGTGTTCTTGCATGCTGGTCAATTTTTGTTGGACCCTTGGGAGACATTACATACTGGTCAGACTTGACATTTTCTGCTTGTTCTACTGATGTTAATATCATATGTTGAGCACTTTTTACCAAACCTATGGAAGGACTGCGCTCCATCTGCTTTTCGGACTTTATTGTTATCTGCTCAGAAGGGGCTTCACTTGGCATCCCATAATGATCAGGTCTAATTTTTTTCTTTAGTGATGATGGTCGATGTTGCACCCATTCCAAGGGGCCTGTGGAGGGAAGTTCATCTTGCTTCTCTGCTTCTTCATCTGATTTTGGTACAACACTTTGAGATGGCGGAAATGCAGCCACTTCGGTCTCGGGCTCTGATTTTATGGTTAAATGTGGGGGCTCCTTCATAACACCTGTGGCAGGAGTTCCGTCTGGTGTTTTGGAATAGTGAAGAATCGATGTTTTTGCTTCCTCTGACTTTAACACTTCACTATGGGCACGCTGTAAAGGTGTGCCAGGGGATGATGTACGAGGTATTCCAAAAAATTTCTCGTCCTCTGATTTAAATTTTACAAGCTGGGCCCTCTTTGCAGAATCTCTGGTATCAAATGTAGCGGTCGGATCCAAATCTGATGGTAGAATTTCAGACTCTTTCTCAGATTTTACTTTGACATATTGGGCCCGCATTGTAGGATCTTTGGATGGAATTTCAGTAGGCACTGGCACAAGCTTTTCTACATCTTTCTTGACTTTCACTAAAAACTGCCTGGACTGATCAGTTGGCATCTCACCATGGACAGCTGGAGCTGCTCCTTGGTCTTTCTCTCGTTTTACCTTTATGTGTGTCCCATCAAGTGGGAGCTGAGTGGCACCTGGAACTTCGAACGCTTCCGCCTCAGTTATCCCGGTGTCTTTTTCTTTCTTTACTTTTATCTTTAATATCTGCTTGGCTCCATTGGGAATCATATATGACGAAGGCATGGACGTTTCCGGACCCGTCTCTGTTTCCCCTGCAATGGACATAGCCCTTCTTGGAGGGCCAGCTTGGCCTGCCATGATTGGTAGCTCAGAGGGCTCAGTCTTGCTCATCTGTGGCTTTTGTTCTTCCTTTACGTCTATGTGTGTGGCTTGCTTTGCAAGAACTGGGGAACTGGCTTCAGAGGAACTGGCTTCACTGGGCTTAGAGCTAACCATCGCCATCTTGTCATCTTTATATATTTCAACACTTCTGGTCAGCAGGTCGGGGTCTGTAAACGACGATGCCCCGGCTGGCATATCATAGAATTCAGGAATGGTCTCTTCCCTTGATTTAGTTTCCATACGCGTCAGCTTTCTGGGAACTGTGGGTGATTCATGGGGGGTCTCATAATAGAAAGACCCGGATCCTGAAGTTCCATGATCTGATTCTACCTCTTCAAAGTCAGTGGAAACACTACAAGGAACTCCAGTGGGCCCTTCAGTGTTTGTGGACTTGGACTTCCTTTTTCTTTTCTTTACTTTAATGATGATACGCTTGACTGGCTTTACCCGTTTTTTAGAGCGGACTATAACAAACATGGTCAACTATAGCAGTTCAGTTTCTGCAGTTGTTTGCTTACTTTTCTGAGTAGACCACACCATCTGCCAAATACTTCACTGGTATGAAACTTTTATGACTCTTCCTTTCTTTTCACATCAACGCTGAGGGCCCTGCTATAAAGATCCTTCAGAAATAAAAAGAGAAGAAAAGATTGAGACGTGGAAATATTAAACTTGTCAACATTTAAATATGGACACATCTCCATCCATCTATCCATTATCCAACCCACTATATCCCAACTACAGGGCCACGGGGGTCTGCTGGAGCCAATCCCAGACAACACAGGGCGCAAGGCAGGAAACAAACCCCAGGCAGGGCACCATCCACATTAGGGACAATTTAGAATCGCCAATGCACCTGAGCTGCATGTCTTTGGACTGTGGGAGGAAACCGGAGCACCCGGAGCAAACTCACACAGACACGGGGAGAACATGCAAACTCCACGCAGGGAGGACCCAGGAAGTGAACCCAGGTCTCCTTACTGCGAGGCAGCAGCTCTACCCACTGTGCCACCGTACACATCTATTATAAAAAAAAAATCCTGGAAAGGAAAAGCAGGGCGATGATACGTGATCTTCTCGGAAGTTCTTGGAAGACACTTAAAAGACCTGTGAGACGCAAACAATATCAATTAAAACTCAGTCGCGTAAAGGCACGTAGCACACACAGATCCTGTGCTCTCAGCACATATAAAGTGTATAAGGACAATACGTTCGAGATGAAACGTCAACGACTAAGCAAAGAAGAAAGAGCAGCGTGGAGAAAAGAGACCCAAAAGCGTTGGAGAGAAAAAAAAGGCAGATAAGAGTTTATGAAAGCAGCGGAATTCGAAAGGCTCAAACAAATGATGGCGCGAGACACATGCAGAGAAAGGTACAGAATATGAAAACAGTAAAATTCGAAAGTGTTTTTCAGCCAGGCTGAAGCTTTTTTTGTTTTAAGTGACTGTTAGGTCCGATTGAGGGAGGGCGGAGTACAGCACGGAAGACTGATAGCAGCATGACGGCAGCAGAAAGACAGCAGATGATCCGACGGCATCTCCTTAGTGTGCGTTCAGCCGCACCCCCTTCACAACGCGAACAGCATTATACATCCTGAGAAAGAGATTTAGCCAACGCCCGGGCCAGAAATAAAGGACAAGTATTGTGTTTACAACATCACGCGAGACAAGGCAGTGAGACATCATTTAAAAAAAGTCCACGAACATCTAACCTCGCAGTTGTTGGATTGCTGTTGGCAGACACGCTTCATGTGCTCCCAGCTCTTAAAACGACGACAAGAGACAAGCAAAACACGCAGCTTGCCAGCAGCAAAAAGCCAGCAGATGATCAGATTCTCCTTAGCGTGCGTTCAGCCAAAATACCCCTCGCCTCCCCCAACCCACCCCCTTCACAACGTGAGCGACAGAGATGCGAAGTGGCAAAAGGATAGCTGCTGTACAGGCTTTGAAATGATTGGGCAGCGAGACAAGCGGAACGGGCAGCTCGCCAGCAGCAGAAAGACAGAAGATGATCCGACGGTATCTCCATAGCGTGCGTTCAGCCACCCTAAACCCTGCCCCCCACCTCCTTCACAACGTGAGTGGCAGAGACACGAAGTGGCAAAAGGACAGCGGCTGTACAGGCTTTGAAATGATCGGGCAGTAAGACAAGCAGAATGGGCAGCTCGCCAGTAGCAGAAAGACAGCAGATGATCCGACGGCATCTCCTTAGCATGCGTTCAGCCACCCTAAACCCTGCCCCCTTATTTTTCTTACTGTGTCTTTTATTTTTCTATTCTTCATTATGTAAAGCACTTTGAGCTACATTTTTTGTATAAAAATGTGCTATATAAATAAATGTTGTTGATGTTGTTGTTGTACAGGCTTTTAAATGATCGGGCAGCTCGCCAGCAGCAGAAAGACAGCAGATGATCCGACGGCATCTCCTTAGTGTGCGTTCAGCTGCACCCCCTTGACAACGTGAGCAGTGTTATATGTCCTGCGAGAAAGAGAAGTAACCATACCCGGGACCGGAAATAAAGTATTGTTTTTACAACGTCACGTGAGACACGGCAGTGAGCCATCATTTAAAACAAGTCCACGGACATCTAACCTAGCAGTTGTTGGATTGCTGTTGGCAGACACGCTTCATGTGCTCCCAGCTCTTAAAATAACGACAAGAGACAAGCAAAACACACAGCTCGCCAGCAGCAAAAAGCCAGCAGATGATCAGAATGCTTCTCCTTAGCGTGCGTTCAGCCAAAATAACCCTCACAACCCACCCCTTTCACAACGCGAGCGACAGAGATGCGAAGTGGCAAAACGACAGCTGCTGTACAGGCTTTGAAATGATCGGGCAGTGAGACAAGCGGAACGGGCAGCTCGCCAGCAGCAGAAAGACAGCAGATGATCCGACGGCATCTCCTTAGCGTGCGTTCATCCGCACCCCCTTCACGAAGCAGCGTGATACGTCCTGCGAGAAAGAGATGTAACCACGCCCGGGACCGGAAATAAAGTGTTGTTTTTACAAAAGTTTTAAAATAAAAGTGAAAATAATGCATATGTAACAATTCCCATGAAACTAACACCCATCCATCCATTGTCCAACCCGCTATATCCTAACTACAGGGTCACGGGGGTCTGCTGGAGCCCATCCCAGCCAACACAGGGCGCAAGGCAGGAAACAAACCCTGAGCATGCACACACACACACACATACCAAGCACACACTAGGGACAATGTAGAATCGCCAATGCACCTAACCTGCATCTCTTTGGACTGTGGGAGGAAACCCACGCAGACACGGGGAGAACATGCAAACTCCACGCAGGGAGGACCCAGGAAGCGAACCCAGGTCTCCTAACTGCGAGGCAGCAGCGCTACCCGCTGCGCCACCGTGCCACCCATGAAACTAACAATCTCTTTAAATTGTATATCTGGTAAACCAAACCCGGTGGTGGGCGAGCGAAGCGAACAGGGGGCGGAGCCCCCTAGTTATTTAAAATACTAAAACAGCCTGATAGCACAGTGACCCAGTCCTACAGCTGTGTGGCAATGACACATGAATTCATCCGAGTTATGCTTTCCATGCAGTGCAGTGCTTCCTTTTGTGTTATTTCTTGATAGGGCAGGAGGAAATAAATTGTTGTGAAGGAGAAGGGTGATATATTCAGGATTGTGGAAACTACAGAGACATAAAACTGGTGTCACACACAATGAAGAATTAGGAAAGGGTTATAGAGAGAAGGCTTAGGGAGGAGAGCACCATACGGGAGGAGACAGAAACAACTGATACAGTCTGTGCATTGAGACAGCTGATAGAGGAGCCTCAAGAAAAACAAAGGTTTGCATATGGTGATTATCGACTTGGAGAAGGTTGAGATAGAGGGCCATGTCAAGAGGTCTGAAGGAGCAGGAGAGAGAGAAGTGTGTGGCCAAACATTTTAAGAATGACCCAAGTGTTGGTTTTCACATCGTTTGCTGCGTCAGTGTTTTTAGATCTTTCTGTCAGATGCTTCTATGGTACATTGAAGTAGAATCTCAAACATTTCATACGTTTTCAAAGGCTTTTATTAGCAATTACATTAAATTTATGCAAAGAGTCAATATTTGTAGTTTTGGCAATTCTTTCTTATTCAAGACCTCTGCAGTTCACCCTGGCATGAATCAACTTTCTCGGCCAAATCCTGATGGATAGCAGCCGCCCATTCTTGCAGAATCAATGCTTGGAGTTTGTCAAAATTTGTGGGTTTTTATTTGTCCACCCGCCTTCTCAATGGGATTAAAGGTCTGAGGAGTTTCCTGGCCATGGACCCAAAATTTCGATGTTTTGTTCTCCGATCCACTTAGTTATCACTTTTGCCTTATGGCCCGGTGCTCCATCATGCATTGTTGGTCACCAAACTGTTCTTGGATGGTTGGGAGAAGTTGCTCTCGGAGGATGTTTTGGTCTCATCCTTTATTCATTGCTCGGGATCGGGGTGCACCACTAGGGCAGAGCTTGCTCAGGAATGGCAGCAGGCACATGTGAGTGAGGCGAAGACTTTTGGAGGATGTCCTGGTGGGTGTCAAGAAGGGCAGCACAAGAAGCCAAGAAAAACATCAGGAACAGACTGATATTCTGGGATTGGACTGCTGAGGTAAAGTCATTTTCTCTGATGAATCCCTTTTCCGATTGTTTGTGGCATCCAGAAAAAAGAGAAGAAAAGGTGAGCGGCGCTACCATCAGTCCTGTGTTATGCCAACAGTAAAGCATCCTGAGACCATTCATGTGTGGGGTTGCTTCTCTGCCAAGGTAGTGAGCTCACTCACAATTTGGCCTAAGAACACAGCCATGAATAAAGAATGGGGCCAAAACATTCTCCGAGAGCAACTACACCTAACCGTCCCAGAAAAGTTTGGTGACCAGCAATGCCTTTTCCAGCGAAATTTTGGGGTCCTTTAATCCCATTGAGAAGGTGGGTGGGCAAACAAAAACCCACCAGTTCTGACATTGATTATGCAAGAATGGGCAGCCATAAGTCAGGATTTTGATTGACAACATGCCAGGGTGAATTGCAGAGGTCTTGAAAAAGAAAGAAGGGCCAACATTGCAAATATGGACTCTTTGCATAAATGTAATGGAATTGTCAATAAAAGCCTTCGAAATGTATGAAATGCTTCAGTATACCATAGAAACATCTGACAAAAAGACTGAAGCAGCAACACTTGGGTCATTCTCAAAACTTTTGGCCATGACTGCTTGAGGGAGTGAGGACCTGGGGTCAGGGTATCAGACAAGACCCCAGTTAGAGGAGGTCTGCACCAGAGATCTTCTTCAACTCTTTAAACTCATTGATCAGCTTATGGTTGTGTTGAGTCATGGGATAAAAGTCCAATCCCCCTGGTGTAGGCTTTGTGCTGATGACATTTTGTTGTGTAGCACCAGATGAGAGGAAGTTGAAAGAATGAAGGTGTCTGGAAGATAGAGGATTGAAGATTAATAAGGAGAAGACAGAATATGTGAAGTTTAATGATGACCAGGATTCAGAAGTTGGCCTGCAGGGAGAGCTATTGAAAGCAGTGTATATGTTTAAATATTGAGGATCAGTGGTAGCCCAAGATGGACAACTAGATGCAGAGATTATACATAGAATGCAGTGTGGATGGAACAATTGGAAGAAGGTAGCAGGAGTATTGTGTGATCACAGAATAAAAGTGAAGGTTACAGGTAAGGTTTGTAAGACAGAGATGATATATGGAGCTGAGACATGGGCAGTAAAAGAAGCACAGCAGGAGAAGTTGTTGGACGTGCCAGAAATGAGAATGTTAAGATGGCTGTATGGAGTTCCAAGAAAGGACAGAACACGAAATAAGACAATTGGGTGTACAGCAAAAGTGGGAAAGAAATCTGAAAAAGTATAGGAAAGTAGGGTTGAAATGTTATGGACATGTGATGAGGAGAGACAAGGAATATGTGGGCAAAAGAGGGATGGGAATGGAAGTCCATGGAGGTCAAAGTGGAGGCCTCTCTCACATTGGCTAATGTTCATGTTCATGAGTCCACCATCAGGAGAACACTGAACAACAATGGTGTGCATGGCAGAGTCGCAAGGAGAAAGCCACTGCTCTCCAACTGCTCGTCTGCGGTTTGCTAAAGATCACGTGGACAAACCAGAAGGCTATTGGAAGAATGTTTTGTGCACGGATGAGACCAAAATAGAACCTTTTGGTTTAAAAGAAAAGCGTTATGTTTGGAGAAATTAAAACACTGCATTCCAGCATAAGAACCTCATCCCATCTGTGAAACATGGTGCTGGTAGTATCATTGTTTAGGCCTGTTTTGCTGCATCTGGGCCAGGATTGCTTGCCTTCATTGATGGAACAATGAATTCTGAATTATATCAGAGAATTCTAAAGGAAAATGTCAGGACATCTGTCCATGAACTGAATCTCAAGAGAAGGTGGGTCATGCAGCAAGACAACGACCCTCAGCACACAAGTCGTTCTACCAAAGAATGGTTAAAGAAGAATAAAGTGAATGTTCTGGAATGGCCAAGTCAAAGTCCTGACCTTAATCCAATCGAAATGTTGTGGAAGGACCTGAAGCGAGCAGTTCATGTGAGGAAACCCACCAACATCCCAGAGTTGAAGCTGTTCTGTACGGAGGAATGGGCGAAAATTCCTCCAAGCCGGTGTGTGGAATGAGCAAAAGTTACCGGAAACGTTTAGTTGCAGTTATTGGGGGGTGACACCAGATACTGAAAGCAAAGGTTCACATACTTTTGCCAATCACAAATATGTAATATTCGATCATTTTCCTTAATAAATAAATGACCAAGTATAATATTTTTGTCTCATTTGTTTAACTGGTTTCTCTTTATCTACTTTTAGGACTTGAGTGAAAATCTGATGATGTTTAGGTCATATTATTCAGAAATATAGAAAATTCTAAAGGGTTCACAAACTTTCAAGCACAACTGTATGTCACGTCATGTCATTTTCTAACCCGCTTAGTCCTGAATAGGGTTTGGTGGTTTTGCTAGAGCCTATCCCAGCTAGCACAGGGTGCAAGACAGGAACAAACCCTGGCCAAGGTGCCAGTCAAACACACACACACACCCCTAATCCACACACCAGGGCCAATTTTAGTGTCACCAGTCCACCTAAGCTGCTTGTCTTTGGACGGTGAGAGCAAACCTGGAGAACTGAGAGGAAGTGAACTCCACACAGGGAGGTCCCCGAGACACGACTCCTAGTCTATCCTTAGTGCCATGCCAGGCACCAGCTTGACCACTGTGCCACCCTATGCCTTTTCATACTGCGCCAGCTAACTAGAATATGAATAACTTAAAATAAAGAAAAACACGTAAATAAAAAGCTCAAAAGATAGGCTTTGTCTGCTAAGCCACAACGCCACTTCATTGATGCTCCCCATCAAAAGTCACAGTGGTGGGCTAGCTAGCAGCACTCACCCATCTGAATTTCTCGCTAAAGGTAACATCACACAGAAGTCTGTCCATGTGGGAAGAGAGGGGATTAATTAAAGAAAGACACGAATGAAAAGGCAGAAACGGTGAATTGGGAAGAGGAGTCATGATTACCTTGCTCTCTTAGGCCAGAAGTGGGACAAACTAAAGTTGGCTGAGGACTTTTGTCACATTTAGGGGACTGTTCCAGTCTTAGCAAGGGTTCACCAACTTAATGGTAAACCAAGCAACCTGAATATAGCTCCTTTAGAATTGTTCGCTTTACTATGGTTAATATTATTTTATCTTTGTATAATTTGGCTGAAGTCAAACTGGTTTGCTAAAATCTTTTTTATTTGGTTTCCTGTAAGTTTTTCAGATGTGGTACAACCCATGCTTGAAGAAAGAGCCATCAATAAGTTTACTTCACTTAATCAGTGGAACCTAATTTGGTCAACCATTGCTGTTAACGGAGTTTACTGGCATTTCAGATTTCAGACAAACAGTGGGAGGAAAAGAAATATTTGATCCCTTGCTGAACTGGTAAGTTGGCTCACGTGCAAAGAACTGAAGAGTCTTGAATTTCTACGGTAGTTTCATTTGAATGGGGAGAGAGAGACAGAAGATCAACCATCCATCCATCCATCCATCCATTATCCAACCCGCTATATCCTATCTACAGGGTCACGGGGGTCTGCTGGAGCCAATCCCAGCCAACACAGATCAACCAACAATCCAGAAAAAAAAGCACATTACATAAAAGTTATAAATGGATTTGCATGTCAT
>JANRMT010062835.1:5880621-5906370 GCA_026402145.1 Polypterus bichir lapradei | reverse complement strand
TTAATAGTAGTACAGTTGTAAAAACCACTTCCTACTTGAATGTGTTCATTTCTTGTATTAGCTATTAGATATTCGACTTCGTAATATATTAATTTATAAACACTAACAGTTGAGTGTTTGGATTTTTTAGTTTCTTTGGGCCATTGGAGACGACAGCTTCTGTCACCATGGTAATGTAAACTGACAGGTCAAGGTGTTGGTGGCTGTTAACAAATCAAGTAATTGATGCATTTGTGAAACCAGTTAATGGTGAGCTGTGGGAAATAGGAGTTTATACCAAACCGTAAAAAAAAGTAGGCTTGGAATGCCCCGAAATATTGAGTGTATACAAGATTAAAGATTGATTCAGGTGTGGGTTTGAGGTATCCTGCCCTACCTACACATTTCTTGGCACCTTGTGTCAGGAAAAGGCTACCTACAGAATTTCTGAAAATCCAAACCTCAGTCAAGTCAGACTGCAAAAGAGAAATTGTTTACATTTTCTTATCTGGCAGACACCTCTTAAGGCAACTTTAAATATTTGAGACACAATTGGTTAAATTGTTTTCCATTTGGAGCACAGGCAGGTGATGCGACTTGCACCTTATCAGTTTCAGTTTTGTGTATGAAGTCCCAAGGCCAACCACTGCAATACAGTTTCTGCTGCTACACTCCCTTGAAGTGTGCATTCTGCAAAGACCTTTATGATGCTGTTAACTGGTAAAGAATATTGAATGATGGCTGATGTTCTGAAGGAATGTTTTCCCAATGTACTTTACTATGAGCATGAAATAAGGAAGCTACTGATTTCCAGAAAAATTAGTTATCAAATTTGAAGATCCCTTTTTGGATGTTCATTGTGTAAATGCAGATAAGACTCATGTTCATATTGGGGAAACGCAACAAGACTAATGTAGCATTTTGAAGCATATAGGAAGGAGTGTTCTAATGTGGGTCTGCTGTGCAGTCTTGTGGACTAAGGTACTCCTTGATAAATGTCACCTCTTTGAGTGGAGAAATTCTATATGAAAATGTCTTGTTTGAAGCCCAAGAAGTTGTTGCATGACTGATCTCAAAAATAGGAGTTCATTATTGTAAAGTAATTACACATTTTGGAATGGTATGTCAATCCTTCTGAAATTCTGTTTTGAAGCAAATTGTGCAAAGTACCTAGAAATAAGGATTGACTTTGTTCTTTGAAGAGAATGGAAATATAAAAGGCTTGTAAAGCTTTTTTAAATATTGATGAGCAAATACCTGCCCCATTTGTGTGGATGCCATCAGTTTAATAGCTGATCAGATTTTTCCCAAATCTGTTCTCAAATTTGGAATATGATGTGTGAGCCTATCCTGGCAGCACTGTAAGACAGGGCACAACTTGTGCACTTGGTTCCAATGTGTCCTACAGCACATTGTGATTTAACTGACTGCTCTAAACTATGTTGCAAATGGACCACATCTTTTGTACAAACCTCAACATTTTGTTTGGTTCTTTTAAAGGCAGTGATAATTTTTAAATCCCAAAGAGTTAGGCCAAACTAGCACTGATAAATATGAAATGCTTTCTGTCCATAGTTATCCACTCTGACATGCCAAAAGTGTCTACCAAGCAAGCATTTTGTTGGGGGGGGGTTGGCATAAATGCAGAAGGCACAAGTGAACAAAACTGACTGCATTTGTCTGAACAGGTAATAAAGTATAATTTCTTTTAAATGGTACAAGCAAGTATAAGGCTTTCAAAGCCCTAAAATATGGACTTTATTCCCTGCCAAAATTATATACAGTGAATTTATAAGTGTACTGTGTCTTTAGACAGACCTTGGGTACCTGAATGAGTGGTTTCTCATGGAGTCCCAAATGATGCAAATTACCTGCACTGTGAGGGAATGTCAGTTAACTGCACTACAGCCATGTGGCATGATTCCCAGAGGGTGGTCTAAATGGTGTTTACTTACAATGCTGAATGCACAACACATACACTGCCTGATGTGATGCAAAATTGGATCAGTCCAAATTTACAGTTAAATGGTACACTGTTCCTAGTGAACCCTTTGAAAGCTTTGACAAAGTAAAAATCATTACCAGTAATTCTAATTGGTGCATTTCCAAGCACTGTTGGTACATGCAGAAGAATGGGTGCTCATATGAGTCTTAAATTACATTTATGTACACTCTATACAATGTAGTATTTGAGCAAAGATGTATATGAAATTTCATGGTACTTTTTTGGATTTATCTGGACTCAATTGTTTTCTAATATTTAGTAATCCTTGATTATGCTTCTAGAAAATCGATTGGGGGGGGATATTGAGTAACATTCTGCATAGCACTAACTTCAAAATGCTTCAGTAACAATGTTTAGATTAAGAGGGTCAACTTTTTTGTAGTGACTTGTATTTAAAGTGGACCCATTTAGGACTTGTGTGTTTGCTAAAGGGCAGCAGGTCATTTTTCAGCACACACTGTGCATTACATTAAGAGGCTGAAACAATTACTTGGAAGTGTTCAGCACTTAAAATACTGACTACAGAGCCACATGCTAAATTTGTCAGCTGTAGATACTGCATGTTTTTGCTGTTTTGTCCCCTTGAATGAAACAGCTTTTTGCTGGGCAGAACTACATTTTATTTTTTAAATTGGAAAAAGTGACGAGGCAAAGTGATAAGTACAGTGGACCCTTGACTTAACTAACTCAATTCGTTCGAGGGCTGGTTATAACTCAAGTTGGTTGTAAGTCAAGACTCTTTTTCCTATAAGAAATATTGGAAATACCCATAATGCGTTCCGAACCTCCCACAGCAACACTTAAACCCTTCATAGTAAAAAAAGGGTTGTATAATGGTTATAATTTACCAGAAATAACAATAGTTTTTCTAATGTACTAACCAAAAAGTTATAAAGTGCCTAGCCTACCAGAAACAACTTTCATACTGTACTCACTATTTAGGTTAACGTCTTTGGCTTGCAGGAAGGGAGGAGGAGAATGAAATGGAAGGTGGTTATTGTTTGGAAGGAGCTTCCTTATACAAATCTTTTCTTTGTCAATGGTGGATTTTGACATGCTGTACATTAACGATCTGTCACATGAATGCCGCTCATATTTCTGCACAGTTTCCTTCGTTTAGATTGTGATTGCTTTCTTTACCTTTGTTACCTTCTCTTCCTTAGCAATTATCAAAATTATATAAATCACTGCACTGACCGAAATTACGTCCACAAACGCATGTATCTGGGCTCCGACTGACGCTTATGAACGCTCACTGCTGTTTGTTTACAGTTGCACAAGCGGATACAAGTGACCACATTCGGGTTGTAACGCAAGATGTTGGTCGTATTTCACAACAAATTTTGGTCATAAACCAAGTTTGTCTGTCAGGCCGGTTGTATATCAAGGGTCGACTGTACATTACATAGTAGGTCTTGTCTTGGTTTGACAGACCTGAAAGAAATTGCGATACAAACAGCTGGGCAACATTAGTTTAAATACTGGAAAGCATGTAGTTTTGAGCTGGTCCATTAAGTAAAGTGAATAATTCTAGGCCTTTTCCGATTGCCAGTGTGAATATTGTGACTTCCATTTGCTAAAGGCTTTTGCAACAAAATTTTACACTGTAATGATGCCAAATTGCCAAAGTAATGAACAAAAGACTTGCTTCTCATTGCAAGTGCCTGAAACTGTTTGCCACCAAAACACTTTTCCTAGAGTACTAACTTGTAAAACTGTTCATCAATATGAATGCATGTTTGTTTTGTTTACACAGGTAACCTTAGAAAATGGTGAAAGAAACTGCATACTATGACCTTCTTGGTGTGAAACCCAGTGCAAGTGAAGATGAGCTGAAGAAAGCATATAGAAAATTGGCTTTAAAGTATCATCCAGACAAAAACCCTAATGAAGGTGATAAGGTGAGCCTTAATTGCTCTTATCTATACAGAGAGGCTAATTTGGCTACCTAAAGACTGTTTTCTTTTATACAGTCTCATGTCCTGACATTGGTAGTGCCAAAATGAGCAGATTTTTATCAATCTGTTTCTTAAGCTTCTAGAGAATGTAATATTTGAACTGTGAGTGGTTAATTTTGTGTGTAAACAGTATTATTGAAAGTGTTATTTGACTTGGTATATTTCATTACGTTAACTCTTTTAGGACAGATGTCGACTTTTGTCGACAAGAGGGGTTGAGGGCGCATGTCTATCTGGGGTTGAGGTCAACAATCCACTTTTGATGGCGACGAAATTCACTGTTACGTCACAGGCTTTCCCTCTCTGCTTGGAGGAATGTTAGACTCATTGACTGGGCATCTAATCCTTGTGTGTGCATGAGTTACGAAATGTAAACAAAGGCAAGATGGCATCGACCTCTCGCTAGGGAGCGAGTAGACAAAATCCTCGGCGGACTGTTTTGCACATTATCGCTGAGTTGGAATCTGATTTTGTTGAGAGTGATCAGGAGATTGAACAAGAGAGTAAGGACTTGGCATTGGCTGATCAGACACCAGCCAATGCCGTCCCAAGCTGATCTGCTGCCAGCTGAGCGCACTTGCGCAGCCAATGCACCTACGTCAAGGTTTGTGTTTGAAGAATACTTAGACATTGATCCGTGGGAGCCAAACTGGCTACCGGACTTCACAAGACAGCATAGCTTGCTGTTGGACACACCAGATTACCAGCCACTGGACTACTTCAGGCTGTTCTTTCGTGATGCTGCTTTTCAGCTACTGTCAGATGGGTCAAACAGGTATGCAAAGCAATTTTTTGAATGGTGGGCTGCGCTTACACCTCATTCTTGTTTTTCGAAGTGGAAACCCACAACAAAAGATGAGGGCTTTGTGGCATTACAAATAGACATGGGAGTAGACTGGCGATATAACTTCAGGGAGCATTGGTCCAACCGTGCTTTGGACAGGTTATGCTGCGTGATAGGTATGTGCTGCTGCAAAGTTTTATTCACTCCTGTAATAACCAGAAGCAGTTCCCAAGGGGTGAGCCAGGCTATAACCCCATGTATAAAGTTCATCCCCCCTGCTTGTTATTGTGGAACCAACATATAAACAATTCTTATCAGCCTGGCCATGATTTGTCTGTGGCTGAATCTGATAAAATGTCCCTTGATGAGTCAGGTTGTGCTGGAGGTGCTTCAGGACTATAAACATTTGGGTCATGTGTACATGGGCAATTTTTATACATCACCAGAATTGTTCATTGAGCTACAGAGCAGGGGATTTGGAGCTTGTGGCACAGTGAGGGTGAACAGGAGACATAGGCCTTCACGGTTGAAGCCAGACAGGCTGAAAGGTGGAAAACTTGGTGGTGGTAGCATGGCACTATGTCAAACAGGTGACTTGTCTCTCTACAGTGTACACTAACGTATTTGAGAGAGTGCAGCAACAGACAATTGAAAAGGAAGCACCAGTGCAACACATTGTAAGCAGTGCAATGTGGCAATACATGCAATTGGCTGCTTTGAGCGATATCATACTTTGCAGGACTTGGCTGTACAACATGTATGTGAAATCATAGTATGCAGGCTCATACAACATTCAAGACAGTAACTTTTGTCAAAAGTAAACTTGTTTTATTATGTTAAACCATTTGTGTTTTTTGGTTAGTTTTTGGAAAAATATTCAGCCCTGGGAGACAAAAGATGAAAAAAAAATTGGCCCTAAAAGACTTGACTTTGATTTTTGGTCTGTCTTCTGATTTGAAGTTTATGAACTTCTTGTTTAGTAACCTGCCCAGTATGAAATAAAATGCAGGGTCAACAGGTTGTCAGGCCATCTTCGCTTAATTGACCTTGTAGTATTGCCAATATTTTGTACTTGGTGCTGAATGGGGCGGGGGTCCCTCAAATGCAGACACTCGAGTAGTCTCTTGCCGTGTGCAAAATTCTGATAAATGTGCCTTGGAAAATTTTCAGCAACTTTGGGCAAATTTTTGTTTAGAAAGGCAAGTATTTACAAATCCATGCCATTGGTTTCTAATCAATACATTGTACATATTCCAGATATAAGGCAGAATGATCGTACAGTGTGTTCTTGACAGATGTAGGTGTAACATTAAAACTGGTTGCGTATTTATTGCTGTTTTTCCCCAATCTGCTTTGAGTGGTATGCGGCTATTTTAACTTGGAAACAAATCCGTGTGTAGCCCTTGTTTACATGACCGTTGAGCTTGAGGTTGTCAGTGGAGTTCTTTCGGTGGATTTAAAAAGCTTCTGTCTGATTGTACAAGCAAAGGCCTGTATATAACCTTATATTGGTAAACATTCCAGTGTGTGTTTTAAAATCGGTATGGTAAATGTTCCTAATAAAGAACTTAATGCTGGAATAGATGAACAGTTAACAAAGATGGCATTTTTTATATGACAAGTTTTGCTTCATGTGAAGGGATTCTCCCTAATGTGTAAACAGCCCTTTCAGTAGTTAAACTTGAATGTTCTATTTAGCATTCACAATGGTTTGCTGTAGTTGGAGTTGGGAAGGTCAGTTTGCCTGTCATATCGGAGCATCTGTATTGGTTACGTTCTCAGGCTGAGGATTCCACATGCAAAATGTTAGAGCCCTGTGTGTATATGTATGTGTAAATTTCATTCATAGCCCTTTGCATCCACACAGTGGGTGGAATGTCAGGCTCTAGTAAAAGCCAAACCCACTGTGCAACTGTCTAGATGCCTTCACGTTATACTTGCAGCTGAGTTATTACCATGGTTGAGATGCCAGCATGAAAAGGGTTTTTTTATTTTATATTTCATGAGCCGCCTCTTTTGGAAAGAGGTTCATTTTTCTGAGGAATTATTGCTTTCTCATTGCTTTGTTGTCCCATTTTTATCTTTTTTTTTTTTTTGGTCTGGGAACAATTCAAGGTATTCAGTTGCTGTAGATGCTCATTCTTTGAGTTTATATTACTGGAATGTACAAGTTTCTTTATTTGGTTATATGAGCAGTTTCTAGTCCTTTTTCCCTCCCCTGACCTGTGTAATGCCATCCTACACAGTAATGCAAAAATTGTGAATGTCATTCATTGTCTTTACAATGAAGGGTTTCTTGCTGGTGCAACTGGAGTGTAAATGTGCAGCAGCAGGACAGCATATAGCTGAAGTTACTCACTAGCATATTAAAGCCATACAAACTTAACTCAATATTCAAAATGGTTATATTTCTCATGTTGCATAATCCACATGTTCATTACCCATTTTGTGTGGTCAAAACATGCAAAGGTGTCCCTTTTTTGGCTATATTGTGAAGTTTTTGAAAAAACTCTGCCTTGATTGTCAACAGCAGGAACTTCATTCCTTCAGTACTAAGTGTTTGAATTGAAGGACCTCTACACTCCTTTATTCATTTGTGAAGAATCTTGTCTTCAAACGCCCAGTGTTCTGGGAATTGTCTTTCCTGTTTAAAAGATTTTTTTATATGCACTTTTTTAAAGTAGTAACATCTTGGCAAAAAATTGCATGTTTTGCCCATATAAATAAGAGCAGACTGTGGATTATATTATGGGTATATTAAATAAAGTATGAAAGTTCTGTGTACCACATTAGAAACTTGAGAGGAAAAGTCCCACTTGCTGTGCTTGTGTATCCAGTTTCACCAGGACTGTTTCAGTAACTTGTTCCAAAATTCCAGAAAGATGTCTGATGGCGCTTACTTTCTGTACAGTTCAAACAGATTTCACAGGCCTATGAAGTGTTATCGGATTCCAAAAAGCGCGAACTTTATGACCGAGGTGGTGAACAGGCTATTAAAGAAGGTGGTGGTGGCATGGGAGGTGGAGGCTTTTCATCCCCAATGGATATCTTCGACATGTTCTTTGGAGGTGGTGGTCGAATGCACCGGGAGAGAAGGGGTGAGTAAAATTGAAACTATGCCAGGAAGTGTGTAGATGGATATGTTCTGTTGGAACGCTTTAAACTTGCTTGAGAATTTCTTCATACGAGTAAGTGGGAGATGGAGAAATTTCTCCCTCTTTTTAATTCACTTTTACTATTTGAGGCAAGTTCTAAGTACTTCAATTCTGTGTTTTTTAGTGTGAAATGGGTAGCAGTAGTCAATTTAAAGAAGCTTTAAACATGACCTGGTTTTAAAGTAATGGTTGAGATTTAGTCCAATTGTCAGATTGTTAGGTTCATAAATAACTTTACTGATGCAAATTTCATTTAATATTTGCCAACTTTAAATTTTCAGGCAAAAATGTTGTTCATCAGCTAGCTGTTTCGTTGGAAGATCTTTATAATGGAGCAACAAGAAAACTGGCACTGCAGAAGAATGTAATCTGTGATAAATGTGAAGGTAACTTAATCTGCCAAACTTGTAAATCTCAGTCCTACTTATCTTGTTAGTATGTTCTAGTAGCATTGTAGTACACCATGGGCTCCCTTTTCTGCAGTTTGCCAAGTTTGAGAAACAGTTGTCTGGCAACCCAAACATATGCACCCCAGTGAATTTAGGGGTGTGTCACTGATGAATGAATGTTTTGATGAAGGATTCAAGGTGACTTGGGGATTTTTTTGGTAAACTGTAAAATTACCTTTGACAATTTCCTATTGGTGTATTCATGTAATATGAATTTGTTACATCTTAAATTCCAAATATTAAATATTTGGACTATTAAAACCTATGGTAATTGCTGTTCTGTTATTGAATAGTCAAATGATAAACCTGAAGGTTTCATGGACAGGTGGAGTACCATTGTCTGGATTGATGTACAAGTACTGTTCACAGAAGGTGTGGGACTAATGCCACATCCCTTTGTTTTTGATACTGCACTAGCTTCAGTTTGCTGCTACTTGTATTTTGGAGTTGCTGTAGTGCATATATAAGTATTTCATGCGACATTGTTTCAGATGAGAAGTTACCGTTTTCGTGCTAATAGTTGATATTTTTGCCAAATGGCAATGTATTTTTATTAGGATAGGCTGTAAGTGCTTTGCATTTCCAAATACTTCATCAGAAACCTTCAAATCCGTTTAGTTTCCTTTCAACAGTAATGGCCACAACATAAAGGATCTGAGGGTCACTGTGCTTATGGATTATTTCAAGACCCAACAGGAGCAGAGAGAATGGGAATACAAACTTATGCTTAAATTTAACACTCTACACAATGATCTTAATATAGACAGTTTTATGAGCAGATATGTAGACTAACATACTGATTGACCAGCTGACTACATCAGAGGCCTATCTTACAGACAATGCACTTCAAAAAAAACCTTACAGGACTTTCTCTAGTGATTTATCTTATCTCCATTTTTAGTTCATTGTTCTCTTCTTTCAGAGTTCATCTCAGGTGTATTTTGCTAACATTTGAACAAAAAGGTTAAGATGAAAGGAAAAAAAAAAAAAAATCACTTTGCTGTCCCAATATAAGCGAGTATTTTTCAGTTTCTTTGTTACACCTTGCCTGATGAAGGGGCCTTAGCTGCCTCAAAAGCTTGCATTTGTAATCTATTTAGCCAGTAAAAGGTGTCATTTCACCCTACTGTGTCCTGTATCAATCTATGGCTAACACGGTACAACACTCTACTGCTTTCAAAAAATGCAATTCTCAAACTTACAACCTTAATCGATTTCAACAAGATGAATGCACTGTTTGATGCGCTTTAGTTTTGCTGATATGAAGGCTGATGGAAGAAGCAGTTTGGCACGGGATATATATATTTTAATGCTCTGATTGTGACGACTCCTGCCAAAGCTATAACTTGGTGTAAATCGACTGAGGTAAAGTCCTGCTTAGATCATTCGGTGATTGCAACTGCTGACCAGTGTTCGTATGAGTGATTCACATTTCAATGTTTGTGGAAGGCTGAGAAGGCTGTCAAATGTGTTAAGTGTCATAGCTGGCTTTTTTTTAAAAAAAAAAAAAAAAAAACACTGAAACGCCTTACCCAGTCTTATTGTTATAATCCCTTTGTGCATTTTGGGGGTGGGGGTGATGTGCTCTCTGATCACCTCTGCAGGAGACATGTGTCCATCTTCTACAAGGGAAATGATTCAGTGCAGTTAATGGCACACTTATCTGTCACTTCTCCAAACAGTAACATGTTACAACCAGGAAGGGCACAACTTTATCTCCTCACTGTAAATGCCAATTTTCTGCACAGTATAGCCATTTTGTTAAAGGCCGTCTGACATAATTGGCTTAGAAAGAAAAATACTTGGGCTATAAAACTACGCAATGGGGAGAGTGCATAAAACCTAATTTGTTCACATGTTGAAACTGCTGTGGCGCTAATGTGCATCTCCCGCTCCTTTATGGTTTTTGTCCTTTTTCTTAATCCAGAAATGGCAATTAATAGCTTGTGAAGTCCATAGTTATGCTAGCAGCATTGGTTAACTTGTATACCCTGCTGGGTGTGGTATGTGCAAATGACTGTGGGAGATGGTTTTTGAATCTTCGTTGCAACAACATTCTGCTTGGCCAACAAATTTTGGCAAATGAGCATGTTGAGCAAAGTCAGAGTTTCCAAATAAGCAAGGTGGTTTTTTGTTTCCTCAACCACCCTACTCATTCACCCATCTGTGTGTTTCTGTATTAAAAAGCATTTTTGTGCCTTATTACAGTGCATGGCTAGTAACGAGGACACCCTGTGGCCAAACTGAAAATTACAAACTGCAGAAAAGCAGTGTTGTACTCAAGTGGTGATACCCCTTCTACCCAAATTCAAGGAAGACTTTTCATTGACCAGAGAACCTTTCATAATACCAAGCACTACTTGGGAGTGTATATATACCCACATAATTGTGCCCCTTGCCTTCTAGATCTTGAAACACACCTGACCTCAAGATTCTTGGAGGATTGAGAGCTGCTGTGTTCAAATAGTGTGCTACCTTGTAGTATTCCTCATGTGGTGTTTGCTAATTCATTGACATGTTGACAGACTATAGCTGTAAGCTTAATATCAGGCTTCTAAATTCATGTGACATTTTTAAAAATGTACTGTACTTTCTGTCAAAGCTTTTGAATTACTTTCTCTAGGTCGTGGTGGTAGAAAAGGTGCCTTGGAGTGCTGTCCAATTTGTCGTGGCTCTGGTATGCAGGTTAGAATCCATCAGATTGGACCTGGGATGGTTCAGCAGATTCAGTCTATCTGCATGGAGTGCCATGGTCAAGGCCAACGAATTAATCCCAAAGACAAATGCAAGGCCTGCAATGCTCGGAAGATTGTGCGTGAGAAGAAAATCCTTGAAGTTCACATTGACAAAGGTAAATTTAAAATTTTTTTTTTTTTCCCCACTGCTTTATGCATTTTCTTAAGAGCGACTCTTGTGATGCAGATTTCAATCATTTAACCTGCATCTGATTACATCTTGAAGAGGAATGTGGTCTGTAAATTTAAGTGGTTTAGAAAATGCAGTGCACTTGCTGTGTGTGCTACATCTTTCAGGGTATCTTCTACACAGAGCTTAAAACTTGACCATCCCAAGTTTAAGATTTAATTTGGACATATTTAAGTTTACTTTTTTCTTTAAGGAATGAAAGATGGGCAGAAAATAACATTCCATGGTGAAGGTGATCAAGAGCCAGGGTTGGAGCCTGGAGATATAATTATTGTCCTTGATCAGAAAGAGCACTCTGTTTATACAAGGTAGGACTGGTAATTTTTTTATTTTTGATGGGTTGAAGACTATAAAATCTTCCCTCGACCTTTCGTTCACTCTTATTTTGGCAGACAAGGGGAAGACCTCATTATGCACATGGATATTCAGCTGGTAGAGGCACTTTGTGGATTCCAGAAGCCAATTACTACACTTGACAGTAGAACTATTGTCATCACATCTCATCCTGGTGAGTTTGTTGCACTTAAACTTGTGTTGCTGTGTATATAATCTTTTAAACTGATTATGATCTACACTGTTGCTTCTGTTGTAGGCCAGCTAATCAGACCTGGTGAATTTAAATGCATTATGGATGAGGGAATGCCTGTATATCGCAGGCCGTATGAGAAGGGCCGTCTTATCATTAAGTTTCAGGTAGGTGGAATGTTTTTGCACATACTAAACTGGAAGATTTTCCCATGGGTATGATGTAGGTAGAGCCATCAGTCCTGCAAAATGCCTTGTCACATTTTGGTATTGAAGTTCTCTAGAAATGACATCTGTTTGAAAATGACAACTGCAAAATCAAAATGAAACCTGCATGATAAATAGTAAAGCAACATTACAATGTTTTCTGAGGTTGGAGTTATGTCCAAAAGGCCGGGGTGGGGGAGTACTGATATTTAAACATTATGGGCATCTGTTAAACTTGTTAGTTGGTTTTGGCGAAAGTGACTGCTAAGCTTTTTTTTTTTTTTTTTTTTTTTTTAAATGCTGAAACTTAAGTGCATTCCCCAAACTGTGCTTCGATCAGAGTATAGAATTATTGCACAGTGTTATCATTTTGACATCACTGGAACCTGGGTCCTAGATCAAACTCCTGACCAGTCCTCATCCTACACATTCCAAACGGGTATCATTCAAGTCGTGTGTCAACTCCAGTCTTGCCTTTCTGATTGTCAGGCTGTTATGCATGATTCATCACTTTTTGAAAATTTTACTTTTCAAGTGGTACTGAACATTATACCAACCTCATTGATGATAAATGTCTTTGCTTATGCTCGTATTCTTGGGTGTAGTTGCTAGGCTGTGGTAGCCTCTGGTTGGCTCTAAATTGGCAGTTCTAATGCTGATGTGGTTTTCTGGGGCACAGTTTAAGCTCTGCACCATGCCTTTCACTTGTGCTCTGCAGTCCATTCTGTACATTGTCCTTTGTAGCTGAGCTGTTGCACCTTCAGGTTTCCAGTTTACTGGGGCAGCTGTAGTAGGTAGTGCAGGAGTTTGACATATGTTGGAAAGTGGCATCCTATGACATTGCAGCCTTAATTTCCTTGGTGTTAACCCAGAGCATGACTTGAACCTGGAATTCTGTGCAGGTACAGTTGTCACCTTTAGCCTGACTCTTTAGTCCCAAAACTCGTGGGATGGTGGTCTGGTGCCATTTAGTGGATGAAATAACATGCCAAGAGTATTTTTTTTGTTTGCCACTTGTATTACCATTTTAGAGTAAGCCATGAGTGGAGTGTCCACAATAAATACAATGCCAAGTAGTCATAAAGGGAGTTTCAGAAGTGAAACAATCCATTACATCATCACTATCATTCAATTCAAGCAAAGTGAAACTGATTCTGTGATGCTTCATTGTAGTGTGAAAATGTGTTGATGGCATGCTATCAAGTGCATGGACAAGCAAGACATTGGTCCTGGAAGGGTGCAGTGGCTGTAGGTTTTAATTTCAACCCAATTGCTTAATTAGAAACCAATCCTTGTTATGGCTTGTTTGCCATGTTAAGGTCTTAGTGTAGATTTATTTCAATCATCCAAATCATTGAAGACTAAAATTGATTTCTTTCTGGCACTTTTTTCTATTAAGTGTTAAATCAAATAGTGCAGGATGAATCCACACAGGTGTAAATGGAAACATGTCGTTAGCATCTTTTTAAATTAAGGAGCCATTTAAAACCACAAATGTAACCAAGACTGAAATAAGCAAATAAGTATGGGGGAACCTTAACAAGAGACTGTTTGGCAATTGACTTAAACTGGGTTGGAACAAAAACATGTAGCCCTCCAGCACTGACCCTGCCCTAAGCACCGTTTATAAAGCAGCAACTATGAATGATCTGCACAAGTAAAATGTGGATGTTCCCAAGTCTTCTGCTGTTTAGTCTGTAATAATGCAAAGTGCGTCGAATAATATAGGTCAAACACTGACATTTTATACTGTTGTGCAAAGAGCCACACTTCTGTTCCAGTTGCAACATAGGGCTGTGCATTTGTGTGCGAGTCTCTAAAGCATGTGTATTAAATCTGCAGCAGTGGGTAGTCTACATAACATACAGTAGAAAAGTAATTTTGGTATTTCAATTTTTCCTTAAATCACATGTAACATTTTGGCTTTCCCCCCTCTTGGAGTAAAGGCTACTGAGGAGGCTACGTCACAGAACTTTTCCCATCCTATTGCTAGTGGTTTTTCTATGGAAACTTGATTCTGTGTGCGGTTTTAAAACTCGTCAGCAATGCTTGTCTTTAATTATCCAAATTCACTAATTAGAGGGCATATTAAGATACACTTGTCTATAATGCATTTACAGAAGTGTTTATGCTTCCACTCTTAAGTGGAAAAAGATGTGCAGTATTGCATTTGTAAAGGACAATCCTGTATGTCAGTCTAGTTTTAGATTGGGATGACTGTTAACCTTGCTTAGTGCAACTTGAGCCTGTCGACAGAATACTATACACCAGTTGGAGTTGCCAGTATAGGGTAAAAATCTGAAATTGGAAGTTCACAGGAGTATCATTTATGGTGCAGCACCTAGTATTGATTCAACACCACAATTGGTTGTGATCATGTCTGCCATGTGTTTGCTTTTCTTCTACACATTAGTTACCCCAAGGTGGGTGTGGAGTGGATTTTAACTTTCATTCCAGATATTCATCCACTCATGTGGCGTGGGTACTAAAAAAATCTGAACCATCCTCCTGCAACACCACACCTGCTAGAGTTTGTAATAAGGATTTGTTTTCTGATTCTATGCTTTTCTTTACTGAGCATGTATTTAAGTAATCAAGTATAGATTTTGTTACAATGTGTAGATCTGGCCTGGGCACTGACTGCAGTTGGCAAAGCAAGTTCAAATTGGTTTCCTCCCTCATCCTGAAGACTTGTTCTTTTGGGTTGATTGCAGACACTAAAGTCACTTGGTGGGGATTGTGCCCTGTAGGTTTGTACCTTCTCTAAGTTGCTTCTTAACATGGTGCCTAATACGGTAGTTTCTCTTGCATTTCTTGTACTGAATAAAATGGGTAGATATAAAGACAACCCAAATATAAGGAGTGAAATGGTCTGCAGCCATTTGTTATGTGAAATGTAATCTGGTTTTTTTTTAAAAAAAAAAAAAAAAAAAAAACAAAACGCCGCACAGTTACATCTTTAAAATGACTGCATGCCTCTCAGTAAGGGTTTAAGAAAAATCTATTGGGCTACTAGGTATGGTGGTTAAAGTTTTGGAGAGAAGTTTTGACAGAAGGCTTAATAGTTGTAGTCGGCTGATCATAGTGAGGAGTTGCATGTTTATCATATGCAAATAAGAACTTGATATCTTTAAGACTGAATGCAACTCCCATCAGAAGTCTTGGTCACATTTTCAGGTCACCCTAGAAATACTCAACTGTGAGAAGAAAATTGGGGAAATTTTGCATCACTGCTTCTAAATATCTGAGCAAGTTTTGAATCAAAACTTCCAAGCATAACCATGCACATTGAACAATGTGTGTGATAGACATTGCTGTTGAACATTGTCACACAAAGTAGCTTACTATGTAAGCTGTTCTGCATTTGGTTTATTTTGCTCCCCTTTGAGAATGTGGATTTGGATTGCAGCAGAGAGAAGTGCCCTTGGTGCTGTGATTTCTTCACTATAGAAGATCAGGGGCTCAAAAGTAATTCAGTGCTGTCATAATTGGCAGTCAGTGGCTTTAAAAATTTTTTCCTTTAGTTGAATTTGTGTGGAGTTTTTTTGTTTTAATTTTTCCTTAAGTTGGACATGGCCCTAAAGTTGCTACTTCCGACTGTTGAAGGTGTCTGCAGCACAAAACCCAGATTGGACCAAAGAACAATATGAAGATTAAAATGAATTTAGATGTCTACTTATATACCATTCTAAAAACAAATGCTGAATATTTTATCGTAATTTTTCCAGGTTATTTTCCCAGGAGACAATTTCTTGCCAGTTGATAGACTGCCAGAACTGGAAAGGTTTTTCCCTACACGAGAGAAGATTGAACTAACTGAAGAGATGGAAGAGGTTGAATTGGATGAGTTTGACATGACACAGGACAGAAGACGCCATTATAACAGTGAAGCCTATGATGAGGACGATGATGACAGTGGTCACCACCACAGGGGAGGTGTACAGTGCCAGACCTCTTGATTTACAAGTGGAGTGAAATTGAAGCCTTGAGTTGATCTTATTTCCTTTTTGTACTGCTTTACACACAAGACTTTGGAAATGCAAGTGTTTACCATTGTGTACTTTACAATTTTTTAATGCAGCTGATGAAGGTACAGGTTAGTAATTAGAGCTGGAAAGACCCTTAAGGGGTCTCGGGACATTTCATAATGTGCAAAGTTAAATTCAGTTGTCTGTTCTGCATTTCTGCTTTTATCTACAAACTAAGGGGGTGCTGTGAATGAATCGAAGGGTAAAGCATTTGCATTTTTGTACATAAGGGTATATAACACTTTATCAGTGAAGTCCCAACTGTGTATTTGTACATATTTATAATTAAACTTGGTAGATCAATAGCTTACTGTGATTCTCCTATGGATAAACCTGTTAAACTATGTTCTCACTGCACAGACTTGAACACTTTCGTAATCTGAGAGACGTTAACTGCTATTGATGTTTTGGCAAATGCTCCTCTTTACCAAGTTGGACTTGGCCTGCTTGCCATTAAATGTAAATCCTGATCATTCTCACCAGCTGGCGACTCTTTGTTTTTTTTGGAAGTTTTGTTGATGCTGTAGCAAATTTCATAATGTACAAGTGTGTAAGGGCTCGCTTTATACTTCATGTTCGGTACAAAACATGCTTGATGGCTGCCACATGTTCCCAGCTTTCATTTGAGACATCCTCTGAGCAGGTCCTCAGAATTAATGCAACACATGTGCAAGTTGCAGTACAGTGCACTCTGTTTTAGCTGCAATGTTCGGGGGCTGAAGGCTCAGTCGCAGGTAAGCGGAGTTAGCTTATAATAGACTGTGAGCCATGTGCTTCATGCGGAGTATGTGTGTATTGTCACTATAGTCGCCTATTTATAAAGGATGCACCTAACTGCAGTGCCTAGAGCTAAGGAATAAACACAATATAGTTACTAACCAGCCTCAACTATAGTTTGTCTAATGTAGTGAAATTAGATTACAGTACATGTAATACACATACAGCCTTGCCAGGCTACAGCTGTTAATTTTCAGTGTCGGCATTTACTTTGTTCACATGCCGCAAATATATTGTCTGTTCCTGGGTCGGATGACGGTCATAAATTTCACTGGGCAGTGCATAAAACACTTCATACAAATCACAGCCAGTTGACTCTAGGTAGGCTCGTACAAAATCTAAGCTCTTTACTCCATTAGTAAACGTCGGTGCCATGGCAGGTGCAGTCAACATCTGTCGCCCGTGTCCGGTCTCTCCTCCTCTTCTAGTTGATTAGCGGCTACTGTAGGCACCTTCAGGCTTTAGCATATCGCTGTCTGTTTTATCTGCACTTGTTGGAGCATTCCTGTCGATTTTTCGGTGAAACAATCAGTCATTAGTTGACACTCCATCAGGCCCATATTGCTGCTGAGGCACCTGGAACTGGGATAGTGCCATCTGTCAGTTAAGTTACTGAAATAACACACTGCCCTTGCATATGCCTGGCACTGTCTACTTTATATGGTGACATCTCTATCTGTACAGTGTCTTATCAACTACAGTTGACTCCACTTGCGTGGACCTACTCATTTCTTTTTCTGGTTTTCTGTGGTGGCAATCTGCTGCTCCACCACCACCTAATCAAAGCACATTGATGCTCCTACATTGATGGATTAAAAGCCAAAAGTCTACATCACCATCAAGTCCATCCATGAGAACCCTAAATACAAAGAGGACTGTCATTTGTTTGGTAGAATGCCCAGAGGGGGCTGGGCAGTCTCATGGTCAGGAACCCCTGCAGATTTTATTTTTCCTCTCCAGCCATCTGGAGGTTTTTTGTTCGTTCTGTCCTCTCTGGCCATTGGACCTTACTCTTATTCTGTGTTTAGTGTTGTCTTATTCAAATTCTTGCTTTGTGTTTTGGATTCCCCCCCCCCTGTAAAGCACTTTAAGCTATAGAAATGTTACTAACATTCCATTTGGCTGCACATGACTTGCACAGTCCCTGTTTGCTTAAAGTCAAGTGCAGTTGACTCTGCTTAAGCTCACGTGCTGATCTCGTCCAGAGTGGACTGTACAGTAAGCGAAAAATGGGACACGCAGGGCCATTGCAGCCGCCTGACCTGAAAATCATGAAACAGGAATATTAAAGGCATTGCAGGTAAGTTGGAGTTGACTGTATCAGAAAAAAGTCGGGGGCGCAGTGTGATAGAAGTTGGAATGTGACAGCAGAGTCTCTGTTTATGATCTACATGTGCCAGTAAGCTGCTTTGAGGATCCTACGTGATCAATGTGTGATGACTGGTCTGATGTGGTGAGCAAGATACTGACAAATGCTTGCTTTTGGCAGTTTTATATTCGAGCGTCTCATGTTTATGATCATAATGACATCCATTTTGAAAAGTCTCGCATACCATCGTCTCTCTCCCCCACCTGACAGCGGTGGCAAATGGCGATAGATCTCCACACCAAACATATTAAATGTGATATTCCCACTTTCTGCACATTTTAGAATCCTTGGATTTATACTTAAATACATACCATCATGAAAGTGCATGTTACATTTTACAGAGAAATTGTTAATTTCGTATAAAAAAAAAAAAAAAATACTGTTAATTACACACATGGGAGTGACACTGTGGGGTAGCAGTGGTGCTGCTATCTTGCCAGGAGTCACATTCCTGATATTCCCTGCCTGGAGTTTCCATGTTTTCTTGCTGGATTTCCTCAGTGTGCTCTGGTTTCCTTCCAAAGATATGCAGATGTGGTGACACTAAAATGACACGTGTGTGTGTGTGTGCGCTTCTATTCACCTTGCGATGAGCTGATGCCCTGTCCAGGGATTATTTCTGCCTCGTGCCCAATGCTTGCTGGAATGGACACATCCCTGATGGATGTCATCATTAAACATACTTTTCAGAGATTGCGGTAAGGTGTCCTCAGAATTTATTGGATTTTCCAGGCAATTCACAACACAGTGATGTCGAACCTGTTCTCACTGTGGCACATGGAAAAAAGCGCACTTGGAGGAATACACATACGGTAAAGTGCACACGTGGAAAAAAGTATAAGGCGGCGACATCTACTCCACCTATACTGCTAGACATTTTTTATTAAAATAAAACCATGACTGCTTTGCTCTTGTACAATGTCTTCGTTTTCATTAAGGAATGGCTCTTTGTTGATCAATTCTCCCGGCACCTCCAAGTATCTACTCCATTTGTTGTGTGAAAACACAGATATTCAAATCCCTCGTAACCGAGAATTTACTAGCCTTTCTGACTGCTTGAAAACTGCATATCGCTTATTCAAAAAAAAGTCGACTTGTCTTGCGTGAAAGTTAGGGGACAGAAATAAAAGGATTAATGACTTATTTTATGGACCAAACAGCTCACTACTCCAATTAGCACAAATTAAAACATACAAGCTTAGTTTAGTGAACAATTATACAGTTTCATTTATTGCCATGTATAATATTTTTTTCTTCTTTGCATATACGCCTTTGTATGGAAGCGTATTAGGGCCCCGGTTGAAAAAAAAGTAAATGTCGAGATGAAAGTCGACATTACCACTTTATTCTCGCAGTTTATTTTGTCAGTAGAATGTCACAAACTAAACTTAAATCTTAAAATGAATGTTTAATTTACTAGATTTTCTCAAACCCCGTCATAAGTTAATGTCGCACATTAAATGCTTTATAAAGTGCTCCCCGACCCAGTTAATCTCTATGCGCTTCTTAAACTGACTTCCTCTTGCACTGCGGAGGCGATCGCCGCACATTGACTTCATAATATTCCTGCTCTATGAATATTCAGAATACTAAGGTAAATACTTTATCTTTTTCACGATGAAATGCATTAAAGCAGGTATTAAACATGGGTGGCGGGGGACACGGCGTGGCTGTAGTGCTGCTCCCTTGAGTTAAGGGGTCCCCAGGTGTATGTTCAGTGTAAGAACTTTATGGCAGGTGTGACGAGGCTCCAAAAAACTGGACATAGGAATGGGTATCGCACAGGTTTAACTGAAATGCCAACACTGGAATCCTTGCCAAAACATCTGCACTTGAAACTTACATTAAAATTTCAGACATCAGTTGCTGTTATTGATGTTCTAATCTTATCAAGTTATTATCAAAATTTCAGAAAACTCTGCACAAACGAGGCAGTTGGAGAAAATCAGCCCCAGGGTACTGAAAACATGCCAACCAGCTCCATAGGGTCCTTCGGTTCCTGTGCGGAAGCTGTGCAAAACATTGTGTGGTCCCAGTGGCAAGGACTTGAGACCAGTCACTCACATACATCATGAAGACCACTGAGAGAGGATGGTCCTAAAACAGCTACGGCCCCTGGTTTCAGATCATCAGGACCCCCTGTGGTTTGTCTATCAGACACAGAGGTATGGGGGGCTCTGATCTCAATGGCCCCCTCCCCCCCATAGAGTCTACTCCCACCTGGACAAAGCTGCTGGCACCACCGTCAGGATCAAGTCCTTTAATTTTTCTAATGCCTTTAACTTCATTTAAGCTCACACAACTCGTGTTGCACAAGCCACAGGTCGGCTGTCCATTCGAATGGTCAGAACTTCCAAAATGCCTGCTTTTTGTTTTTGCTAAAATACCAGGAAAAGCTTGCACTTTAAACGTTGACAAGGAATTGTCATTCACACCTGCAAGGCGGGTAAGGTCACCACTGAATGGGTTGAACTGAACTGAACTGCACCAATGCTTTTTCTCCCTCTTCCACAGCCCATCAGAAAGGAAGCCCAACTAGAACTCCACCCACTTCTGTTGCCAGACCACACCTTCCTACAGACTTCACTTCCACCTAAGACCCAATCCCTTCACCCGTGACTTGAATCTTTGTGTTGACTACTCGTTCTAACTTTTATTTGCTTGTTTGCTGATAATATACAGGGTGGACCCCCCCCCAACCTTTGTGCTTGTTTTGTGTTCTCTTACAAATTTATATATACTGGGGGGGGGCTTTGCTTGCCAATCCCCCACCACCACTATGTGCCAAGGTCGCTATGCGGTCGCTCCTCCGAAACCCCCTCTTAAAACGGTGAAACGTTGGGAGACATGCAAGAGCTGTTTGTTGTTTTTTTTTTTTTTTTTACCCTACTACTGCTGCGTCCCACGTGACCCACATGTTGTGCGGCACTTCAAATGTTTAAAAGCCTGTACAGCACTTGAATATTCAATCTCTTTTCGCTTTTCTGTTATTTCACCAGGTAATATTTTTCATTTGTTTGTGCTAATGTGATCTTTACTCTCATTTTTTGAGACTTTCAAATTTTCCTACTTTCATTATCTCTAACCTGCTCTGCATGTGCATCATGGGTCTCGTTTCAAAAGGTTGTAAGTATGACGTGACCTGACCGTATTGCGGTATGTGAATGTGTCTCTCTTCAAAAGATCACGTCTTGTCGCAAGACTATTTTTTTTTATAAACCTACTCACTTCACTTGACCACCCCCCCCCCCCAATCACCCCTTCATGCTCGCCACTTCATGTCTCTGATCGCTCGCGTTGTGAAGGGTATGGTACCTGAAGGAGATGCGGTTGGATCAGCTGTTGCTGTCGAGCTGTGTGTTGTGCTTGTCGCTCATTTAAAAGCCTGTACAGCAGCTGTCCTTTTATCTCACTTCCTTGTCTCATGGGATGTTAAAGTGTCTCCGAGAAATTGTAAGTAGGGCCTGACATGCAAGAACTCACACAGGACTTCAAAGTGTCTCTCCAAGATGATCACGTCTTGACCCAAAATTTTTTATAAAATAGATTTTATATACAGTATATACAGTGTATGCGTATATATATTATATATATATATATTTAGCATAGTTTACTGTTAAATAATGCAAAGAGTACGCGACACGTGTTTCGCCCTTATTTGGTATCGATAATCAGGCGTACACACTCCACTGCTCCATCTTGCAGGGATCGAAGCTCGGACAATCAGGTCGGGACTCAGGCTACGAATGCAACGAATATAATTACTTCGAGCTACAGGCTGTCAAATAAAACAAACCACACGCCGTGGCGCAGAGTAAAGGGACTTCGCCTCTGACGTCGACGTCCGATCCCCGCAAGGGGAGCAGTGGGGTGTGTACGCCTGATGAGCCCAAATAAGGGCGAAACACATGTCGCGTACTCTTTGCAGTATTTGATGGCAAACTATGCAACATTCTATGATCTGCTTCTCGCAACTGAAAGAGGGCCCCGTGGCGGACGTTTGCCGTCTTGCAGATCAACCACATGCATTACCTGGTAGGTAATCACCCATACAATCAGGTTGGGTCCCAGACTATGAATTTTTATATTTATATATATTTTTTTTTTGATATATATATATATATATATATAAAAAATGCCAAACTGTCCAGTGTCCATGCCCCGGGCGTAACGTTGCCTGGCATCAACAAGGCGGCTTACAATGCCAGACAAAGAAAGGCAACAAGCAGCACAAAGGAAGAGGGACCCGAGGCCTACCACATCCAGTGAAGTGAAGTTCCTACATGCGATACGTGATTGAAACAGATGGCCTTACTATGCATAATCTGTGCCAGAAAGATTCTGTGTACATCCAAAAGCAAATTACTTTTTTCATTTTGAGGGTTCAATGTTTGGTTAATTGACATCCTGAACACACTTGGATAGACTCCATTTATTACCAGACACAAAAATCTGGAAAATAAAGAGCACAAAAGTTAGTGGAAAAAAAATAAAATAAAAAAATCACAATACACAAAAACAAAACTACTATAAAATAAATGATATGAAAAGAGATTTAACTAATGTCCCATCCGGACATAAAAATTAAAAAGTTCAGTCCTTTAAATCAAAGGTTTAGGGTTTCCAAAGTTTTAGCAGGCCATCTTCACTGTAAGTGGCAATCATGTTCTGGTGTGGGTGGTGGGCGATGCCAATGACGTCTTTTTCGTGCACCTGAACAAAACAAGAGAGTTGCCAAGGGTTAGTCTTAACAAAAGGTCAAGATCAGAATGTACTACAAAAAAAAAAAGACGAGTGGACCTTTAACATTAACTCGGCTCCTTGACATGGTCATTGGAGGCGAGGTGCTCTCCTATTTGGGCAGCGTCCTCCTAATTTGTGCCTAAAGTGAGCTGAGGGTTAAGATCTGTCTAGAACACCAACTTCTATACGTACCGTCAAAGTTCTCTCCAGTTTGCCTGTTACGGTGCTAAAGCAGTACAACACAAAGTCTTCTCCAACGCAGTAGATCCATTCTCCTCGAGGAGACAGAGTGCAGCACACAAAGTCACCACCTTCTCTCTTACCAGAGCTGAAGCTCCTTACAATCTGAAATACAAGTGCAGGGCATTGTTGAAAACGTATTGAACCCACATAACACTCTTGAACATACTTCATTTAATGCAGAGTTACATTGGGTTCCAAAAGCACCGAGGAACACGACCGGAAACGGCCCCAGGCAAGCAATTCTCTTCTAAATTATGTATAAGAACGTGTGCTGTTGTCAGCCCTTACCTGTGCACCAGCACACTTCACTAAAACACAGACGCCACACAGTGAAGAGATACTTGACATCTGGGCACTGAGCAGGTGTGTGACATCATGTCTGTCAAACTGGTGTAATGGCCGGCCACTACACTACCAAGCCTATTCCACTGATCACCTGAGGCTTTTTGCTCGAATAACAACCTGAACTCCTTGAAAGTTAAATGAATGGCTAAACTGTCTTCTTTTCGTTTCCTTGATTTCTCTCCCTTCCCTCTTCATTTTGCTCCTCTTGTTTAAACACAGACTGTCCCGGATGTAACTGGTGGATCCAACAGTTGATTTCCGACTTGGGTTGCGGTCTCCCTCCATCATCCTTCCCCGTCTTCACTTATGGGGACGACATTTACTGATGCGCACATATAACGGGCAATAAACGGGACGATGAAAACAAAATGCACTCGGCACAGACAATAAAAAAAAACAAAAAACAAAACACCAAATACGTATTATTATGTAGCCCCACTTACACTGGAGGAGTTCAGGTGTTGGAAAATTGTGGATTCGCCGGCGACCACCATTTACTTTATATCAGGGATGTTAAAATCCAGGAAATTCGGTAAACATTTTATACCACCATCCAGAAGCGTGTAAACGTTAACACGGGAATCTGACCTTATTAATGTCAAATTACAGCAACTCAAAATAGGCAGACTTCAGGTTTTGTCAAATTCTTGGTGAATTCTGCTAAGTACTGGAAGGTCATGAGGACCAAATTGTGCCTCCATATTTACTGCTAGTAAGGAAAAAGAAAAAAAAAAAGTACACAATTTATTCCACGTTTTATGCTAATGTAGGCTATTGGCACTTGACAGTTGTGAGCTGGGGGTTTAAAGATGTGCAGCATCTCTTCGCCCGTTTAATACGGTGGAGCACTTTAAAAAAACTGCTAAAAACACAACACTTTAATATGGCTTTCTCATAACTTCATTTTAGTTTAATCCTGATGCTCTGTATATTCAATTAATTATCATTACTATTCATGGTGGCTTCAAAATCTGTACTAACCCCTACTCTCTCTCCTGCTCTTTTCCCGGTTTTCTGGGGTGGCGACCTGCGCCGCCGCCACCACCACCTGATCAAAGCACATTGATGGATGAAAGGCCACAAGTCCACGTGACCGTCATTATCAAGATCTTCCATGAGAACCCTGAATACCATGAGGACTGACTGAGGTCATTTATGTTAGGTAGAATGCCTAGAGGGAGCTGGCTGGGTGGTCTCATGGCCTCGGACCCCCTGTAGATTTTATTTTTTCTCCAGCTATCTGGAGTTTTGTTTTGTTTTTTCTGTCCTCCCTGGCCATCGGACCTTACTTTTATTCTATGTTAATTAGTGTTGTCTTATTTTAATTCTTACTTTGTCCTTTTTTCTCTTTCTACATCATGTAAAGCACTTTGAGCTCCATTATTTCTATGAAAATGTGCTATAGAAATAAATGTTGTTTGGTATTACAATCTCTTTTCCTCTGGTTTTGCCCGTTTGCTGTGTTGCTGTGTGCGCTCTCTTCTCTCTTGCTTGCTCTGTGCTCAGCACGGAGGCTTTCAGTCTCATCTGACGGAGTATCTCGATTCCCCACCTGCTTCAGTTTGTTTTTAGCCATTTCAATTCAATGTGGCCCAATGGGAATAAAAGTGGAAAGGAATCTGAATGGTGCATGAGGTAAACTTGATTCAGCTAGACATGACCCCATTAACTGACCTATTTGTGCAACTCAGAGTGAAGCAGTTCTTCGATTACATGCCTGGCACTTACCTCTCATATATCAAAATGCCAAGAAGCAATTGACCATCTTACAAGCGCTGAGCACTCCTTTGTCGAGTGTCCCTATATACAGTTGTGCTTGAAAGTTTTAGAATTTTCTGTATTTCTGCATAAATGACCTAAAACATCAGATTTTCACTCAAGTCCTAAAAGTAGATTAACTGGTTTCTCTTTAACAAATGAGACAAAAATATTGTACTTGGTCATTTATTTATTGAGGAAAATGATCAAATATTACATATTTGTCAGTGGCAAAAGTATGTGAACCTCACGGATGATCAGTTAGTTTGAAGGTGAAATTCGAGTCAATGGGATGCCAATCAGCTGTGAGTGGGCACGCTGTGTTATTTAAAGAACAGGATCTATCAAAGTCTGCTCTTCATAACACATGTTTGTGGAAGTGTATCATGGCATGAAGAAAGGAGATTTCTGAGGACCTCACAAAAAGAGTTGTTGATGCTCATCAGGCTGGAAAAGGTTACAAAACCATCTCTAAAGAGTTTGGACTCCACCAATCCAC
>JANRMT010062835.1:5856908-5880611 GCA_026402145.1 Polypterus bichir lapradei | reverse complement strand
GCCTCTCTCACATTGGCTAATGTTCATGTTCATGAGTCCACCATCAGAAGAACACTCAACAACAATGGTGTGCATGGCAGGGTTACAAGGAGAAAGCCACTGCTCTCAAAAAAACACATTGCTGCTCGTCTGCAGTTTGCTAAAGATCACGTGGACAAACCAGAAGGCTATTGGAAGAATGTTCTGTGGACGGATGAGACCAAAATAGAACACTTAGGTTTAAATGAAAAGCGTTATGTTTGGAGAAAGGAAAACACTGCATTCCAGCATAAGAACCTTATACCATCTGTGAAACGTGGTGGTGGTAGTATCACGGTTTGGGCCTGTTTTGCTGCATCTGGGCCAGGACGGCTTGCCTTCATTGATGGAACAATGAATTCTGAATTATATCAGAGAATTCTAAAGGAAAATGTCAGGACATCAGTCCATGAAGTGAATCTCAAGAGAAGGTGGGTCATGCAGCAAGACAACGACCCTAAGCACACAAGTCGTTCTACCAAAGAATGGTTAAAGAAGAATAAAGTGAATGTTTTGGAATGGCCAAGTCAAAGTCCTGACCTTAATCCAATCGAAATGTTGTGGAAGGACCTGAAGCGAGCAGTTCATGTGAGGAAACCCACCAACATCCCAGAGTTGAAGCTGTTCTGGACGGAGGAATGGGCGAAAATTCCTCCAAGCCGGTGTGCAGGAATAAGCAAAAGTTACCGGAAACGTTTAGTTGCAGTTATTGGGGGGTCACAGCAGATACTGAAAGCAAAGGGTCACATACTTTTGCCACTCACAAATATGTAATATTCGATCATTTTCCTCAATAAATAAATGACCAAGTATAATATTTTTGTCTCATTTGTTTAACTGGTTTCTCTTTATCTACTTTTAGGACTTGAGTGAAAATCTGATGATGTTTTAGGTCATATTATTCAGAAATATAGAAAATTCTAAAGGGTTCACAAACTTTCAAGCACAACTGTACAGTAGATCCTCTGGTCATGAAAGTTTCCAAACACGTACAAATCAGGTTATGATCAAAAGGTTCACATCTGTTCACAACTACACACTCTGGTGGCAAACAAAAACACTGGCAGCCAGTTTCCCCTCCGGTTCGTACGTGCCAATGATTTCCCATTCTCCGTTTCCCATATTCTTTTGTTTGTGTATACGGGGCCTAACAAAGACGACGCACGTGTTCAGTCTCTCCTTGTACTTCGTTCTAAGTCAGGCCAGTGTTCATTCGCTGTGAACTCTTTAATGCAAAAGCACACGAAATAGAGCACAATTTTGCAAGTAACCATGGCCTCTAAGAGAAGAAAGGTTCAAAGAAAATTGAAATCCAATCAAAGAAATCATTGAAAAGTATGATCATGGCGTTCGTGTTACCGATGTTGCCGCCGAGTACACTGTGCATTCTGTGGTATAATTAACTATTTTTGTGCTTAAAAACGAAAAAAAAAATGTATATACAGTTCATACAGTCTAGAACGGATAAATCGTATTTACATACAATCTTATGGGGAAATTACTTTCGGGTAGTGACCAAATCGGGTCATGCCCAGAGTTTTGGAATGAATTATGGTCGTGACCAGAGGTACCACTGTACTGTGAAATGGAGGTACTGAAACAGAAAAAACGCTCTGTCACCACCCCAGTAGGAACCAAGAGGAAAAAAAAAAATCAAATAGCACAAATTAGTGGGTTTTAAAAACCTCATTTTCTTTTCCGAAAACTAAAATGTTGAATAAAATACCACTCGCCAGCCTACAAACACATCCAGCTGGTAACAGCATCAACGCTTAAAATGGTTAAAAGCAGCACGTGCTTACCGATAACGACAACTGTTATAAATGATGAACCTTGCTTATTGTACTCGGCCTATTGTGTCCTGAAAGGCAGAACGTTTCAACACTTTTTTTCTTAGTCTGTACACCCGCACTTACACCTATCAGGATCTCAGACTCACTAATGTTTGCTTTCTCTCCATTTTCTCTCCTTACTATTTAATTATAACCGCACGGCTGCTTTCTTGCCTGTGTTATAAAACAGTGCAATTGCCAGTGAGCGGCCTCTTAAACTGGATTAATAAGTTCTGATCATATGTGTAATTAGCAGGGCTGTGGAGTCGGAGTCGGAGACAATTTTGGGTACCTGGAGTCGGAGTCGGCAAAAAGTTAACCGACTCCGACTCCTACTAAATTTAAATGGGAATTAAAAAAGTAAGTTCAAATGTCCCAATTCACAAACAGTCATAATGAACTACTTCTCTGCTGTAAGAATAAAGCCCAATGCATGCAGTGCATAATGTTACCACAAAACGAACATGTCAAGTAACCATGAAGCATGCTTTTCATTGACTGTATGCGTCACTATATGGGATGTAATGCACAGGTAAGGTGCGGCACCGCTTTCCATTGTGTCGTGTTCCACTGTTACAGGGAACTGTGAACCTAGCCTAAAGCCCCCCATACATTTACAGATGCACTGCCGATTTTTTCGATTTTTCCTGATTTTTATGCCTGCTATTACTATCCAGACACTTGTTTAAAAAAAATAAAATAAACAAAACCTTGTTTTCATTGTGTTTGTCTTTAATCTGGCATTATAGTAGAGTGTTGGCTTCCTAGCCAGTAGTTCTGTGGTGAAATGACATGTATGTTGCCTTCCTTTCCTTCAATGGATGTAGAAAATACATTAGCATAGTATATACATACAGAGGAGTCGGAAGATTTATCTACCGACTCCACAGCCCTGGTAATTAGGGTGTGCAAAATGAGGGGAGACCAACAAGAAAGGGCATTCAAAAACCTGTTTTACCCGCGTCTGTCAGAGGTCACTTCTGTTCTTGCATGTGATTTTGTACAGTTGTGCAAATCTGATGTGTAGAATTGACCTGCGATTTGACAAGGAAGCTACAATGAAAGTTTGTGTTCTTTGTAAATGGCACTGTGAGGGAGTGGGACGCTTCTACAGATCTTTCTCTCCCCCCCCACCCCCAACCAGTTTTCAACCTCAAGTTGGTACAAAGTCACATCCCTGCTACTATTGGCATAATTATAAACACCGTTATACATATTACACAACCAGGCTTACTTTCTACAGATCAATACAGTGTCAAACACCACGTCAGGGGCCTCACTGCATGGACAGGACCCTTATACGAGGGACATTCAAAATATTTCCAAACTTTTTTTAAACTCTGCTTATTAAGGATTTGAAAAACAAATGACATCACTTTTCTACATAGTCACCTTTGTTTGTGATGTAATTTTCCCAACGTCGTACTAAAATTTTAATGCCCAATTACTACTACTCCTCCTGCCTTCACCATTTCAAATGAAAAATATAAAAGTGCAGAAACTTTTTGAACATCCCTTGTATAATCGTACAGTAGCCTTTAAACATGGTTAAATGTTCCCGAATACACCAGCAATGATGTTTATACATTTTGCTCCAATCTGTTTTGATGCAAGTTTAAACTATTAATTAAAAGTATTAAAAAGACTTAAAAAAAAAAAAAAAACGTAACCCTTAGACTACCAGAACCGGCTATAGTCCGTTCCCAATGCAATCTGCCAGCACGCCGGAGCCGAGTATATTTGGCGATGTACATTCATTGAACACCGCAACCAGCTATAGTCTCTTCCCAGTGCAATCTGCCAGCACGCCGGAGCTGATCAGTCAGTGCCGTATACTCGTTGAGCAGCCCGCTCATGACCACTGTCGCCCCCTGCAGCCTCACTGTCCCTGGGTTTCAGCCGCTGCACTAGACTAGCCTGCAAGTATCAGCTTTGGCCTCTGTGTGCAGCCAGTTCAAGTGCAGTTGGCTCGGTGATTTACTGAATTTCATCATTGGCGTCAGTTGTATCTTGTACATATTGTTCCAGTAGGTTTTTTTTTTTTTAATAGTTTTTACAGTTCAGTGGAATGGTGAGGATGCAAGGAGTAGAGTTAGTGAAGGTGGATGAGTTTAAATACTTGGGATCAACAGTACAGAGTAATGGGGAGTGTGGAAGAGAAGTGAAAAAGAGAGTGCAGACAGGGTGGAGAAGAGTGTCAGGAGTGATTTGTGACAGTTGAGTGACAGTGAAGGTCTACAGGACGGTAGTGAGACCAGCTATGTTATATGGTTTGGTGGCGGTGGCACAGGAGACAGAGCTGGAGGTGACAGAGTTAAAGATGTTAAGATTTGCATTGGGTGAAACGAGGATGGACAGGATTAGAAATGAGGACATTAGAGGGTCAGCTCAGGTTGGATGGTTGGGAGACAAAGTCAGAGAGGTGAGATTGTGTTGGTTTGGACATGTGCAGAGGAGAGATGCTGGGTATACTGGGAGAAGGGTGCTAAGGATAGAGCTGACAAGCGAGGGGAGAAGAGGAAGGCCTAAGAGAAGGTTTATGGAGGTGGTGAGAGGGGACATGCAGGTGATGGGGGTGACAGAACAAGATGACGAGGACAGGAAGATATGGAAGAAGATGATCCGCTGTGGCAAGCCCTAATGGGAGCAGCCGAAAGAAGAAGATGACGACAGTTCATTGGAAGTGTGTAAAATGATCAGTGTTGCAGTAACTGTGATGCTCTTTGCATGAGGAAAAAAAAAAAATAAAAAAAAAAGTGTTCCATTAAAATTTCACTTTTTCTTTGTGAATTGTGTTGTTTCCTTTAAAAGTGCAAAAAAAAATTTTTTTGGCATCCAGGGGTGCATTAACCCCCCAAGTATGTGGCAGTTTAAGGGTTAAGGAATACTTCCAGCAGTTTGCTGAATATGTCCCTGGAAGAATTCAAACTATTCTTAAAGGAAAAAGCATCCCACTTGGAACTAGACAGGTGCAGGCTGTTATGAAGATAAAAATCATCCTACACGAGACCAATGTTCCCTCTAAGCTGAGCGTGTGAGCGAACGCTCACACAAATTCAGAGCGTCGCTCATACTTCCCGCACGATCGCTCATTCTGACGGCGTCGCTCGAACTTATCGCGAAAATTGGTGCTCATAAATTTTCGGCTTAAACAAAATGTCGCTCATAAACAATGTTTTTTGCTCACTATATGCTACTCCTTAGAGGGAACATTGCACGAGACTAGACAGGTGTACCTAATAATCTGTCCAGGCCCTTATGGAAGCATAAAACATCCTACCTGGAAATGTATAGGTGGACCTAATAAAGAGGACACCAAGGGTATAGTTGTCTCCACATTTACGTGCAATTAATGTGAAATATCAAATCCAATGCGGGTTTGGGAAATGGTGTGTGTGTTTTTTTTGGTCACACTTACCTGCCCTTGCATGTTCATAATGACGACAGTGTTGGATCTGTTACACACCACAAAATGTTCAGGATTCTTGGGTAGCAAGATAACATTATTCACAGTGATGTCACTACCAGCTGTCGCTCCCAGAGACTTGAAGGTGTTGGTGCACTCTGTGGTCTTCATATTCCAGACCTGGGAATAAAACATGGTATGTCAGTATAATTAGAAGAAAACTATATTTATATCATTTCATCATCTGTAATGTTGAATAAGAGAACAAAAATGGCATATTATGCAAAATGTGGGGAAAGACTGAATTAAAGCATACACTGTAATGGAGGTGGGTTTAGGAGTGACCGAAGAGTAAAGCCAACAGGGAGTACAAACATAATATGAGAATGAAAATGTTGGGAGGAAGACATGAGGAGGAAGGTGGTCAAGTTGGGTAAACCTATGCATGGTTATTTCGTTCAACTAGTGGTGGCTGATCTGCGGTGGGTTGGTGCCCTGCCTGGGATTGGTTCCTGCCTTGCGCCCTGTGTTGGCTGGGATTGGCTCCAGCAGATCCCCCCGTGACCCTGTGTTCGGATTCAGTGGGTTGGACAATAGATGGATGGATGGATAGTGGTGGCTGTTGTCAAAGTAGGATGGCCTTTAAAACGTATTTAGTTCTTATTTCTCTGTGATGTTTACCAAAACCAATATCCATGATTCTAAGGCATTAAAAAATTTCTAACAACAAGTCTGTATTATACTTGCACATCATCTTACAGCAATATTGGATCATTCCTTGCTTCTTGAAGAAAATTAGTTACGTCAAGTCAAATTTAGAAGTTTTGACACTGCCTTCCAGTGAACCAGAACTCACTTGGTCATTCCAAGCCAATTATTTTCTTCTTCTCAGACTACTGTGATGGTCACTCAGATAGTCCACTTTGAGTTACTGTACATTTTATATTTGTGCAAAGTACGGCTGCGCAGTACACCAGTACCAGAAAAACAGCTAAAAAACACCAATTTTTAAAATGGTACGGTACCAGCATTTCTGGATTTTCGGTACTAGAAGTAGACAGGTGCGTCTCAATCCTCCCACACCTCTGCTTCCTTTGAAAATTGATACTGAAGCAGTGGAAGAACATTTGCTTTATAGACATCACGAAAAAGGAAGTACAAGCTTCAACAAGACTGCAACTTCACAAAGGAAATTGCTTCAACACAATCACGTCCTCACAGGGGCACCCCACCATGCTACCACTTCAGCATAAACAAGAATTCACAGGGGAACCCCCTCCCATTCTTTCGACGTGAATGGGACTTCACAGGGGACTCTATTATTCCCCAAAATTTCTTCACCATAATAGGGTCATCACAGGGAAACTCTCCCACTCCTCAATTCTTTTGACGTTACTTGGACTTAACAGGTGACTCTATCCCAACCCACCCTTCCCATTGCTACGATGCGATCGGGACTTCACGGGTCCATGAGGGAAGCGGTGCATAGGGCGGCACGATGGACTGGCAAACGATTCTGCAGCACATCACAAAGGCGGGAGTAAGACGGTGGTGTTTTGGAGTTATCTGTGATTTGCCACAAAACAGTTTTGCTACCAGTACTGAGGTCTTAAACCTACGAGGGATATCCAGAAAAAAAGGTTACAACAGCTGTTAAAAATCGAAAAATGAATATATTTCAACCAAATTTACAGGGTATGTTCCAAAATATGTGTTTATTTCTCAACATAATCGCCGTCAACTTCGATGCACTTCTTCAGCCTGGGCACCAGCTTTTTTATACCTTGTCGAATACGCTCTGCTCCACCTCCGAAAGCCACTTCTCCACTGTCTCCTTCACCTCCTGATCGTTGGAAAAACGTTTCCCACCCAAGAATTCTTTCACAATTCTTCCACAAGCCGACGATGGATCTCGGCCGCGGATTCGCGACGCAAAGTGAGGAACTTGATGACCGAACGAATCTCGCATCGGCGGTAGGTGGAGCAAACGGCCTCAGCAGAGGTTGACGAACTCTCTTGCTGTGATGACACTTCACAACTGACTGACGCGGTCCCGGGCTTATTTTGACCGTTAGGACCCCCCTACACGCAGGTATGCCAACCTTCGAAAAAAAAAAAAAATTCCCTGCACCCTCCAGGGCACTTGTAACCTTTTTTTCTGGATATCCCTCGTAGTATCAATACCCTTAGTTACGATCCAACACTAATGCAAAACTGAAAATAAAAATGTCTGATTTTAAACCATCCATGGTGTAATACTTGTTGTCTGAAAGTTTAGGTTAAATGATTAGACTTGATATCCCAGTCTAAGTTTTTTCCTTTGGATTTATGCAATCATATACAAGTCCTGTTTCTGATTTTCATTATTTACAAAACACAATGATTTATGGATTATATAGGCATGCTACTCAGTATCTTATGGAAAGTACAAAACTATGTCAATTACAGCCATCCTGCTTCTAAACAGTCAGCATTCATTAAAGTGTTACAAAGAACACAAGCCTAATAAAGCAGCATCTGCGTACAGATACTCCAAGTATGGACTGGTGAAGTTCTACACTCGGTTAAGTGTGTCTGAGATGAAGCCTGAATTGCAACCTTAAAAAAAATAGAAAAGTACAATAGTCCAACACCACTGAACCAGGGTGGAGTAAAACACTGGATAAGCGGAGTTACAAGAAGGTACTGCAAGGTGTACTAAAATGTCAAATTTAGTGAAGAAAAAGAAATACATCAAAATGGGTTTAAAAATAAATCTCAAATTATATAGTACCAGTAACGGCGCACTGCACAACAACGTGCAATGAATACTCTTGACTTGCAGTTTTCACCCTCTTTCTTTGTACGTTTATCATTCATTTGCTCTGAGGTTGATGCACATGCTGCCACCTGAGCAGCACTTTTCTCCACCCTAGCGGCCCACTTCTCCCGTCGGCATCATTTCACATTAAAACTGATTAAGTCAGTGTTTGTTTTGCAATTACTCAGTACGTTTCTTTAATTTTTTACATAAGCTGCCACTTAAGTGTTCAATCTGCCTCAAGAATGATTTAAGATATAAAGAGGTAGGGGAAGTGACGGTGAAGGTGGTAGGAATGAGAACGGCGCCCGTATGCATGTCCTGCACAGCCGCCCTGCAAGCTGCTGCCGAGAGTTGATTCTACAATAAAATAAAATAAAATAAAATAAAAATAAAAAAAAAGAGGAATAACCTTGGAGGTCAATCATCACCCACAAAGCAGATAGTAGACGTCACATAGTATATGTGCACCAAATTTCAGGTCAATAGTTGCTTGGTGTGTGGGTGTGTGCGCCCTGCGGTGGGCTGGCACCCTGCCTGGGGTTTGTTTCCTGCCTTGTGCCCTGTGTTGGCTGGGATTGGCTCCAGCAGACCCCTGTGACCCTGTAGTTAGGATATAGCAGGTTGGATAATGGATGGATGGATAGTTCAAACGGTTTGCGAGCCACAGGTGATTTAAAATCCTGGACAGACAAATGAACAGCAACGGTAGCGTATTATATAGAAAGATAATACATAGCATAAAATTAAAAAAAACAAAAACAAACAAACAATAAAACCTCTTCTCCCAACAGAAAAAAAAGACTCATGCACCACCCAGTGGGGAGCCCATAAAGAAAAAAAAAAGTTAAAATGGAGAAAATGGAGAAACTGCATCACGGCCATTCTACTGGAGCTGGAAGATTTGTTAAAATGGTACATGGACAGCTCAGGGACAAAACTGTAGAAAAATACTTTCAGACAAGAAAAGCAGAAAGACACGGAAACTTCCAGAGGGAGGCTACAAGTAATCTCTCAGCAGTGAAATTAGTCATCTGAAGCTTCCGCCGAGTAAGAAAAAAGAGAAAAAGATGAAAGGTGGTCCAGAGAAATGGCTTAAGGGACAAGAGGAATGAGGTGGGAAAGGCAATTTTAGAATCAGTGAATGGGCTTTAACTCTCTTAAGGCGGATGTCAACTTTGGCCGACATCCAAGAGCAGAGGGCAATAATCGTCTGTAAACGTCGACAAAACTCAGTTACGTTATAGGCAGACCCTCTTTGCTAGGAGGGCCGTTAAGACTCTTTGACTTGATGTCAAATCCCTGCATGTGCACAAAGCAAAATACTCTGTATGCAACATTTTTTTTGCATATTATTGCTGAATCAGACGATTTTGATTGAAGGAAATCGAAAACAAACGACAGGTAGTTGATTACCCGAAAATGCCTTTCAGCTTATGAGTGAGGAGTCAAACAGATATGTAATAAGTACGCAATAAGTTTGTGAATTTACAGTACATACTGTGAGAGCTCATGGAACATAAAACATTTCTCATAAATAAGTATTTGACGTTGATTATGAAACCATTGCTTTTTGAGAGAGAAAAAAAAAAATCAGCCCTGGGAGAAAAGGAAAAAAAAATAATTAGCCCTAAAAGAGTTAAATCACATTTTTGTCATCAGAAGGAACCAAACTGTTTCTGCTAGAAAAAGATCTAGAAAATGTGTGAGGAACAGCAAACATGCCATTCTAACCCAAAACTCTGCTCTTGGTCATCCAGCTTTGCTTCCATCAATGTGAAGTAAATGTGAACCAACTGTTTGGGATTTTGCTTTGAATTAATGTAATATACTCTGTATTCCCTATTTGTCCATAATGTACTCTCTTTTACCTTGACTGTGCCATCAGACGAGGCACTTATGACATAATGTCCATCTTGTGTGAAGGTAGCCTCATTTACAAAGGAAGAATGACCACGGAATTCCTTCAGTGTTTTTCCAGATTTTAAGCCATGAACCCTATTCACACAAAAAAAAAAAAAAAAAAAAAAAAAAAAAGTATTAGCTCATAGTTCAATAAATATTTAGGTCAGAAAAAGACACATTGTGTTCAACAATCCAATCTAAGCCAATAAGGCCACTATGAACAAGAATGCATTCAGTACCTGCCATTCATTAAGATTTTCATCACTGCTGACACGGTACAAGAGAGAGATGGAAATGTTAATAGCAGACTATATGTGGGCGGGGAAGAGCTAAATATAAAAAAAAATGTAATATGCGAACATTCTCAGATAAAAATCAAGCACTACCACTATTACTGTGGAAACTAAATGCTGGAAACCCTTTCTGTTAAGTTAAAAAAATTAAACCGCAGTAAGTAGGATGGACTGAGCTACTTATTTTTCTGATTAGGCTCTGTCCTGGGGTCCCTCCTTTTCATTATTTACCTCCTTCCCCTCGGTAATATCTTTCGTAAATATAACATTAGCTCTAGCTCAGCTCTATCACACTAGCAAACCTACTGCTTCCTTTCCACCCTCCTCACTTATTGATTGCATGTAGAAATCAAATCCTGGTTTTCTTCAGACTTTCTTAAATTAAATAACAAGTGACAAAACTGAGGTTCTCCTCATTGGTACAAAATCAACATTATCCAAAACTGATCATTTTTAATTTCTTATTGATAATTCCTCCGTCTCCCCTTCCCCACAGGTGTCACCCTTGACAGTACTTTATTTTTTCAGTCCCACATCAGGTTGCGTAACGTTGATCGTATTCGTCCCTCCCTCACTCTCCACACCACTGCTATCCTCGTTCATAGCCTTGTCACTTCTCGTCTGGATTATTACAATTCCCTTTTCTTTGGTCTTTCTTGCAAATCTCTTTATAAGCATCAACTGGTCCAGAATTCAGCTGCCCACCCGTATCATGGCTAGAAACCCCTCCATTCACCATATCACTCCCGTTTTGCAGCAACTTCATTGGCTTCCAGTTAAGTTCCGCATTCAATTCAAAATTCTTCTGTTAACTTTTAAGGCTCTCAACAACCTCGCCCGTCCATATCTGTCTGACCTCCTCCATATGGCCATTCCCTCCTGTACCCTTAGATTCTTTTCCTCCATCCACTTGACTGTCCCCTTCGTACCACCAGCTCTGGAACTCACTACCATCGGAGCTTAGAAATAATGAATCATTTTCACTTTTCAAATCTAAACTTAAAACTCATTTGTTTAAGACTGCTTTTTCTCTTCGATTACAATTGCTCTGTCTGATTTTAGTTTTTGTATTTTAGTTTTGTTTATAATCTGTGTTTTATATATTGTTCGGTGTCCTTGAGTATTTAGAAAGGTGCCGACAAATAAATAAAATGTATTATTATTAGGTGCATAAAAATTACACTTTTTTGGTTAAAGGGATGCGACTTCAATTTTTGATTTCAAATATCACATAAAAAAAAAGAAAATGAACAGGAACATTTTGCTGAACTGAATCATACTACTTACCATGTTAAGAAAATAAATAAATAAAAATCACAATATTGCTGCAACATGATCCAACCCAAGCATCTTAGCAGTATTCTATCATGGAGTCTCAGGAAACTCTGTGCCTAACCAAGAGTGCTGGGATGTATTAAAGAACATCCTTCACCTGATGAGATATCACTTTTTTTTTTTTGTCCTCAGCTGTGGTACAAACCTGATTGTCTGGTCAAATGCGGCACTAAGGAGCTGACTGCTGTCCTTGCAGAAGCTTACACAGGTGACACCTTTGCTGTGGGCTCGCTCAAAGCGCCTTAAGCACTGTCCACTCTGAATCTTCCACACCTGCACATACATTAAAAACAAAGATTATTGGATGTAACAGGACGTGTCATATTGCCATTTAGTATGAAGGACCCTGCATTTTTGCTAACCATTCCTTTGTATATCACATTTTGCAACATTCACACACAAATGTTGCCTCTTTGGCCCATACAGTTTTGACTCTGTAAAGCAAATAAGTCAATACTGCATAAGCCAGAAGAGGAAAACGTTTCCTCTCTAAAATGTAAATCTATATAATATGCAACAGAAAGCATTGAGATGTTTTTGTGGATGAGCGTGATGATATCAACGACTAGTTCTTTCCAGGCTGCATGAAAATGGACCAACAGTAATTATAACACTAACTTCTTCACACTGAGAATCTGCATTCATTTCCTTTCATGTGTTTTCTGGCCATAAATGGGTGACATTCCACAAAGAAAATATTCTCTTTCTGCTTGGTAATGTTGTCACAAAACCGAGACGCTGCAGTTGCTACGATTACATTTCACAGTTTTACTTACAATCTTCAATGCAGGTAGTACCATGAAGGCTTGAGCTTCAAAGATAAACCATACTAAATACTGTGCCAAAGTCTTGGGCTTTTGTGGGAGAAAAAAAGTGAACTGGGAATGCATTAAAAAAATAATGAAATTAATATTTTTTTTATTAACTAATTAACTCTTTAGAAAGTTCAGTAAAGTGCAGTAGGGGGAAAAAATGTGATCAAAATTGTGTGTGAGCACCTGTTGCTTCCTCATAGTCCCACTGTCATGCAGTTTCTGAAGGTCCTTGCATGGTTGGTTGTTCCAGTTCTCTTGGAGAGCTTGCAGACTTTGGCAGTCTTACTTGTTTCTTTCTCTTGCAAGTAATCCCAGACTGGCTCAATGGTGTTGAGATCATGTTTCTATGGGGCTATACCACCTGTTGTAGGATTTCCTGTTCTTCTCTTCACTGCAGATTTATGATTATGAACATGTGTTTGAGGTCACTGCCATGCTGCAGAATGAAGTTGTGATTGATCAGATGTCTAACTGATGGTACTGCATGATAAGACTCTGTCTGCACTTCTCAGCAGTTAGGAGGAAATAAATTCTGATCAAATCACCAACTCCATTTTCAGGAAAGCAGTCTGCAGTGAACCTCTGCAGCGTTTCACTGAGTCCTCATGGCAAACAGTCGGTCATCCATGTACCATTCTCCCTCAAACTGCATTCTAATACAGACAAAAATGTTCCAATTTTGATTCACTTGTTCAGAGAGCCAGCTACCATTTTTCTGCAAACTAGTCCTTATTTTTTGTGTGTGTGTTAGGTAAATGATTTGACTATTTCCATCTCAGAAGAAGGGCCTTTTGCTCGTAATTCTTCCACAAAGAACACTTCTGATAAGACTGCACAGGGACTGTAGGTGGTTTCCGCCTGTTCTGTGCCTTGTACGGTGCCAGACATCTTCTGATTTTGAAGAAAAGTAAGCTGGATGTATTTCTCAATTGCTGCACACGGTTTCCATGGCCAAACACTGCACTTCTAGTCCAGCCTTGCCTGATCGTTTTTGCTTCTGTAGAGGAACTTAACAGCACATCTGGAAACACCTGAATGCCACTAACTTTCTAGCTGAGAGAGACCATAATGATTCAGGATGACCACTTTGTGTCTTATTTACTTTTGTCATTGTGTATAATTTGCAGCTTAGACCAGCAAATGTACTACAACCTTACTTTTTTAGTCTGTTTGTCTCCTGCCTGTTTTTATTCCCTCTACACAGTGGTTTGTTTCAGTACCAGCTATGGTTCAACCAACACATTGATCATTAACACCTATTAGTGGCATTTACTTAACTAAACACTGGCCTATTATATGCCTAAAAAGATCACCTAATTTTGAACAGGAGTTAAAGTGTTCTGTTACTATATTAGCTCCTTTCTTTAAGGAAATTCAAGTATTTAATTGTTTCACTTTTTAGAATGTATGAAAAATCTAACATACACTCGTCTATTAACACACTAATCCGGAAGACAAAGTTTTTTTTGTGAACAATCAAAAGTGCTTAAGACTTTTGCACAGTACTGTATGTGTATGCATATAACATAAATGCATCTTACCTTCAATGCTCAAATGGTATCAGGCAACACTCAACCTTGACATTACAAACCACAACAATGCACAAGGTATGGTATAATCGAGCAACTATTATAGAAATTGGTTATAGGGTAACTGGAAAAAGAAAGTTACTTTGGGCTCAGAATTATTACCTTTATTTTACCATCCTGAGCTCCAGTAGCTAACATTTCAGTGTCACGACTGAAGCACATGCAGAGTACAGCATCATCCATCATCATGAAGTTATCCTGAGCTTGGTATTTCAAATCCTGCAATAGAGAAGAATGTTATCTTAAATACAGTTTTCAGTAAATTGATAATCAGATAAAACTGCGAGAGCAATTAAAAAGGTACAGCTTAGTACAGCTATCTTGAAATCTATTGGTGAGATATTAGCACCATCTAGTGGCTATAATTACAAAAAATGAAAATCACGACTGCTTTTTGCTTATAGATGTGTTTAAGTGCAAGTGAAAAAATACACAAAAAAAAAATGGAGTGAAACATTCTTTTCTTGCAGATGCATTTGCCAGTTTTATGCTTTGCCAAGCTGACCGTAGTAAAGTTTAAGAACAACATTTTTTTTGTACTGTTTCTTTAAATGAAGTTGTCCAGGTGCCTGGCAATCCACTGTAAGCTAAATATACTGCATGAGTATCATATTTCATAGTACGAATATTCGAACAATTTACTATTCATTACTTGAAATTATTTTATTTGCATCATATTCATACACACCTTTCTTATTTTGCCTGTAGTAAAGTTCCACACCTCTATAAATCCATCCACTGACCCTGTGACCAAATACTGACCATCAGGAGAGAATCTGGCACATTCAACATGGGATTTTTGACCAAACTACAAAAAAAAAAAAAAAAAAATATATACACACACACACAAAATATTTCTGCAAGTGCAATTACAATTTTACATTTATTTTTCAAGAGATAAACATTTAAGTCAACTTATGAGACTGTCATTCACCTTCAACCAAAAAACTTTCAAGTTAGCGTCTGACATCATAAAGGAGAGACTTGGAAGTGCAGAGAAATATAAATTATGTGGTGGAAGGTCAGCACGCAGTCGGTAAATGTGACATGCCCAGTGATTTTAGATTGTGTAAATTGACATAGTCCAGCGACAAGATCAGAACTGCAGTCACCAAACCCCACAACTAGAAGTTGTGTTAACATGACATCGGCTTTAGACAGTCAGGAAATCAAATTGCTTCCAAAACCCTTTGATGGGTCATAAATATCTACAACGATAACATCTGTTAAGATGTGCCCATGTTTAACAACTTGGTTACTTATTAAAAAAAGTCTCCCCATGCTTTTAAAAAACATTTGAAAAATTGAGTTGCGATGAAAACTGCACTAAAACACCGTACTGCCAAACCCTATGGCATTCTGATAAAAATGAAAAAATTCTGATCTAAATGGGTGTTTTAATCTGTTTCTTAAGAAAATGGAGTTTAAGGGGTAACACAATCAAATTTTTTAGATTTTTGAATACATACAGTGGAACCAGGCTGGTTTTTATTTTAAACTGAGTAAGAAGAACATGGTGACACTTAGGATTAGGGTATATTCTACACAAAATTAGAACGTTTTTCTTCACACAGAGAGCAACAGAGACATGGAACAAATCACCTAGTAGTGCAGCTGAGAGTAGGGCATCTAAAACTTGACTCGTTATTTTTGGGGAAATTAAGTGGAGTGGATTAGATAGGAAAGAATCTGAAAAATTCCAAATTTATGGGGACACAACACAAGCTTATATCTTTTGTAGTTTACAGAGAATGTTTTTGTTTCAGAAAATATCATTTTTGTAGTTTTAGGCATCCGAGTGTTGTGTCATCACTGAATTTCTAACAGTAGAGAATAATACATTTTTGGAGACTCATTCATTCCTAGTCAACGTGTATCAGGGCAACGCCCACCTCATATGCCACAATCAAGAGATAAGACTGCAGACACACATCCCCGTAAGGGCAGATCTTGTAAATGATAAGTGCTGGCCATTGACATGCTGCCACCACGGAGAAAATCATAATGCAGAATTGAGCAGTGATAGTGGGCGAGACAGCTAACACTATAGACCAGGGGTCTCCAACACGTCGCTCGTGAACTACCGGTAGCTCGCAAACCCTTTCCAAGTAGCTTGCCAAAGGGTTAATGAATCCTACATAAATTTGAAAACTTAGTCAAACTAGGTGTGAGCGATCTTTCCAAAAAATGATATCACAATCCTTTTAACACAATCTGAATTGCAATCCCTCTTTTCAATGTGCCATACACTTAAGAGAATATCCGGACTCAAACTCATCAAGACCTAAGTAACACTTTTAAATATCAAACAAAAGTTGAATTCAATTGTTCTCTCGTTCGCTAACTAAGTGGAGTTAAGGAACACGCCCCGAAGCTAGCGAATGAGTGAGGAAGGCCCATCTCCCCGGCCCACTGCGTGTTTCTTGGATTTGCACAAATAAATCAGTACCACAAGCGAACTCTGATACATAACAAAATGAGAGAAGTCGCAAAATCGACCAGAATGTTCAAGCAAATAGAAAAAAAACCCAATCTAAATCCGTTAAGTAGTTCTCTCGTGAAAAGCGGACAGACAGACAGATGTTGTATTTTATATATTAGTAAATAATGTGCCGTTAAAGTCTCAACAGCATTCTCAGCATTTCTGGAGCTTAGTAGAGCCAGATAACTAGAAGAATCTTCACCAAGCAGCTCTGAAAATGTCTGCTTTGTTTGGGTCTCCATACCTCTGTGAGTCTGACGTGAATGTCATGAAATTAAAGTTCAGAACACGACTGACAGACGAACATTTAAATGACTCCAGAAGAGTGAACATAAGGGGCTCCACTCCACCATACACCTCTCTTGTTAAGTCACCTGACTAACTCAAACACACATTACACATGCAACTAGACATGTGAATAAAGTGAAACAGTGGCATGTGACAAAATGACAAATAAATAAGTCATATCTGTCTATTTGGAATTGCATTGTTTTGTTTTGACAGCATTCATGTTTTAATTCAATAGTGTGAGATACACTAGAAAATGCATACAGACATACAAAATGCACTTGCAGGGGAGCTAAATATTTTTTGTGATGTTTTAATACAAAATGTGAGTTGTGGACACCAACATTTTCTAAATGTTCAGGCAAAACAAGCTTATTCAGTTTATTTGGGTTGAAATAAGCTACGAGAGTAAACGTTAGAAAACATGAGGAGCTCTCGGCCATTTTCATTTTGTAAAAGTAGCTCTCAGGGGGAAAAAACGTTGGAGACCCCTGCTATAGAGATTAGTTATGTGTCTTTATGAGTCAAGTGTGCTACACTGAGTCCACAGATGTTCTGTTGCTTAAAAGGACAATCACTGCTTTCACTGCTCCAAAAAGAATCTTGAGAGATAGTAAATTCAGACTGGGAGATATTTAGAAAACATTTTGTGAAACCTAGATACACCATTATAACCCACAGTAACCAAAAAATCTTTGTAAAAATTACAAATGTATTAGTGTTTACAAAGATTATCTTGAAAAATAAAACTTACATACTTTTACTGGTGTTTATTTTAATAGGTCATGCTGAAAATATTTCATTATCTCTTGTATGAATATAAATGTCCCTTTTAAAATAACTTAGAAAGAGCAACATAGCTTCAGGTGTTTCATGAACACAACACATTGTGCAAAGAAATAGGCATGACTGATCACAGATGGGTGTATATGAAAGATCAACACTCTCAAGTCATGTAGATTGCCTGTTGTGAGAGTCAACCTTCATGAAAGAAATTAAAAACTATAACTTCCTTAAAGGAAATCAAACAAACAAACAATCTGGTGATCCAAGAGGAAAACAATTTAATAGACATATGTACCTTAATGTGCCGGCTAAGCTGGGTAGGGAATTTCTCCTCTTCGACATCCTTGACAGCTGCTTTACCTCTAAACAAATCAATGGTCATACCTGGTGGAAGGAGCCCCTGATGCTGCTGCCACTTCAAAGCCTATAGAGAAAGACGAGAACAAGGGTGAGTAACTCCATTACGGTCATGTTTACAATGTTTAACTACCCAGTATCACCTCACTGACATTGCCTAAAACAAAAGGAATAGTATTACACGTTATAGTAGGAGTTCGGGAGTATAGTCTATATGTCTGAGTCAGGAGTTTTGAAATTCTGACAGGAACTGACAGTTTAGCTTAAGAAAAGGCAGGTAGTGTGGTGTAGTGGTTTGGACTTCAAACACCGAGGTTGTGGGTTTCAAATGCTGCTACTAACACCAATGTGTGACTCTCAGAAAGTCACTTCACTCGCCTGTGTGCCAACTGGAAAAAGAAATGTAACCAATTGTATCTCAAAAGTTGAAAGTCGCTTTGGATATAGGCGTCAGCCAAATTAATAAATGGCCAAAAAACTCAAGTTGACGAAAGACATAAAATATAATGTAGACATTTGTGCCACCACACAAGGAGGAGTTTGGGAACCCCTCTTAATTCTTTGGATTTTTGTTTCTCATTCGCTGTGCTTTCAAAGTAGCAACTTCCTTTTAATATACGGCATGTCTTATGGAAACAGTAGTATTTCAGCAGCGACATTACGTTTACTGGATTAACAGAAAATATGCATCATAACAAAATGAGACAGGTGCATAAATTTGGGCACCCCGACAGTGATACGACATTAATACTTAGTTGGGCCTCTTTTTGTAAATCTAACAGCCACTAGACGCCTCCTATAGACTTTGACGAGTGTCTGGATTCTGGATGGAGGTATTTCTGACCATTCTTCCATACAAATTCTCTCCAGTTCAGTTCAATTAAGTTAACGATTTATCTGTAAATGTAACATACATATTTTTAATGCATTTCATCATGAAAGTGATATTAAATATAAATCTAAGGATTCTAAATGTGCAGAGAGCTGCAATATTATAAATTTAACGTGTTCTGTGAGGCGATGCTGCTTGTTGCGGCTGTCAGGTCAGGAGGAAGCCCCAGACGCTTGTAGTGATTTAACAAATGTGTCGGTTTTAAGATGACGTTTACGAAAGTCTACTTTAATAACAAAGTAAACTACGGGATTAAAGAGGACATTTCGAGTTTAAAGCTGAAATTTCCACTTTAATCACAAAATAGACATTTTTCATTATGTCCTTTTTTTTCCCCTCTGTGGCTCAAATACGCCGCCATACATTCGGACGGGACTGTAAAGGTGCAAAAAAAAAAAAAAAAAAAAAAAAAAAAAAAGACAGCCCAAAAAATGGTATATGAGACTTTTAAAATGTATTGTGTCATTACGATTGGGAACATGCGACAATTGAATTTCATGAATACATTTGTATGTTGCCATTTTGCTTCACCACATCGAACCATTCTTCAAACATCGAAGCAAGTACATTGATCCCGAAGGATCCTAAAAGCAGCTCGAGTATCAAGAAATTCTGGCTGAAATTCAGGGTTTGAATGTGGAGAGTTATGACGATATTCCAGAAGAAGATGACATGACAGTATTTGGATAAAAGTATATTGTTGTACATGAATAAATATAAGAAATCCCCTGAAAATAAGCCCTAGTGCATCTTTTGGAGCAAAAATTAATATAAGACCCTGTCTTATTTTCGGAGAAACACTGTACCTCAACCCATAGACAATTTCTGTGACTCAGATTTTATGGGTATACTGTAAAAGAATCTACCCAGAATGAAAGTGATATAAACTGGGATTGTAGGAAACTCGTCTAGCAGTGCAGATTGAACAGATAACATCAAAACACATCCAGTCTTTAAGTCTGCAGTGGTGCTTGAAACGTTAAGTCCCAGCAGTGGCTCTGATTGGTCATCTGCTGAGGGGGCAGGGGCTGTTGGGTACAAAGAGGCTAGCACGACATATAAAAGGGGGCTAGTGTTAACCGAAAAAGGAAAAAAGCATTTTGTGTTTCTTGTCTGAAGTTTCTGTCTGTCTACCTTCCATTCTGATACCTGTGGATTGTTGTTTTGTCCTGGATCGTCTCCTGTTTTGGGCTACAGTCTGTCTGGTGTCTTCCTGCACATGAGGACTGTCTGAGGATTTGTTGCCATCCTGTGAAGAAAGGAGCGCTCCTGATCCAATTCATTTGTCTTCTTTTCTTCAGGAAATACCAGTAGGACTATCTTTAAATTCCCATTCAACGTGCTCATTTCTGGACTATCTACCTCCATCATTGCATTTCATCCGATGCCATTTTACATTTGACTTTACAGTGAGTGTTTATTGCTGTGGTTTGTTTTCATGTTTATTGTACATCACCATAAGGGCAACTGGGGTGGGATCGTTGTTTTCATTTATTATTATTTAATACATTCTTTATTTGTTGTTTTATTACTGGTGGCTTTTTTGTCTCTGCTCATGAGTGCGTGGGGGTCGGGCCAAGGCTGGGTGCGTCCCTGGAACCTCCACTAAAAAAATAAATAAATCACCATCTCTTCGACGGTGTAAATATGAGCGGCACCAGACCGCTACAAGTCTGTGGTCCCACATAACATGCAAAGCCACAAAACACAAACTATTCACCTTTCATATAAAATGGAGGCTGATTACTTTTAAAGTATACAGTACACACACAGATACTTGTCATTGGCACTTGGCATCAATTTCTTCATATGGCTTTCCCAGAATAGCATACCAGCCTTCTGCCTTGAAATCCATGAAGCAGTAAATTACAAAAAGGGGCAGAATACAAATTACAAAGCAAATAAATCACATGAGCTTTAAGCAAAAAAGAAAGAAGCATATTAAAGAGGCAAAGCTAGTTTTAGAGTTTTAAATAAATTTGCCAATAAAAGTTTGGTTCTATTTGTGTAAATTATGATTCTTGTTGTTTAGGAAAAAAAATGGAATTATAAGCACATGCATCATCTGTGACTGAATTGTGCTCTAATACTTGTATTTTCTTCTAAGATTTATTTCCAAATAACAACTCAACTGACAAAGCAGCAGCAGCAGCAGGCGGTGGTGTGTCAATGTTTGTTTAACCCCTTTACCTCTGGTTTATGGAGATTTCGCCTCTCACATTTCTCCTCCAGCATGTTTCGCCTCCTTGATATTTCTCCCCCACCCCAGTAAATTCTAATACCCACACCCAGACGTTTTGAGTGATGGGAGTTTCTAGAAAAAATAAACTGAATAAGCGTTCTCAGCGTTCAAAACTGACTTTCCCAATTTAAACATTTTTGTAGCAAAATGATAAAAAAGTTAGCAATAGTGCATCACTTAAATGAAATGCTCTGTAAACATATATAAATTTCTATTTCGATTAAATGAATCCAAATGATTTTACAAAAATTAATATCACATGCCGTTGCAAAAAAACTTATGTGAAATACAATTATGTACTAAATTAATATCTTTGTAATTTAACGGGGGCAAAATGTGGGGGGGCAACTCATCTGGACGCCATTACCTCTGGGGGTAACCAGCATATTTGTCAGGCTGGTGTTCTTTTAGATGGATAATTACATTTTTCGTTATAACTTTTCTATGTTGCACCTTCCATATGAAAGTTTTACATAAGAACTTTACCACATGTTACTTTGCTGTTGCAAGCGCTCACGCTAAAAAACCAAAGACCTCACATATGGCATAATTTCCACAGCACTGCAAGATGTATGAGGTGAGACACAAAAATAACTGAATTTGTGTTAAAATAATTACATATATATATTATTTATTGATGAATTTCAGCATTCTAAACATTGTCACCTTCTATATACTCCCCCTCACGATCTCTACACCGCTCCATGTGCATCTTCCATTGACTGAAACAGTACTGGATGTCTTCTTGCATGCGGCTCTTCAACAGGCTTGCCGTTTCTGTCTTCACTTTATCCACTGAAGTAAAATGTGCTCCCTTTAGGTCATTTTTTTTATTTTTGGGAACAAGTAAAAATCACAGGGAGCTACATCGGGCGAATATGGAGGATGATCGAAGACAGGAATGTTTTTGTCAGTCAAAAACTGCTTTACAGAAAAAGCATTATACGTGGCAGCGTCGTCTTGTCTTGCTGTTCGATTTTTTCCACCCGACATTGTCGCGGAAACTCGTGTAGTGATTGTTGTGCAAATACTGACTGGGTTCTTCACAGGATATACCTAGCCGGTAGATGGTTTGAGAGAGCGTGTAGGAGGAGATATAGTTCTATGATTCACGTCCAGCCCACTTTCAGAAGGTTTTCCAGGAAAGCCCCAAGCCCAGTCCAGTTATTTTTGAGTCTCTAATCGTCTACCATGCACTTTAGCTTCTGTGGCTTGTCATGAATAGTCATAATACTTATAAGCATAATGCAACAAATCCTAACATCAGACTTAATGCCAATACTTCTTGTATTCTGTGTCAGAATGTTCGTTTATGATAACAGCAATGCTCCCATTTATTAAAAAAAAAAACAAAAACACTGGGGTATCAAATGTGCTTGTATCAGATGATGGCACAATCTCTCATTACAATAAGACATATTAAATCTACTCATATATATAAAATCCTAAGCCTAAAAGTTCAACGATTTTGTATGACTTTTATGTAAAGCTTTAAATCGGGCTTATTTTAAAACCTACATAAATATGTTTGGTGTCATTCTTTTCAGAGTTTATCGAAGTTTAATAAGATGTTGTTAGATTTTCATATTCTTATTCCGTTTTTAAATTATAAACTAATATCAAGAAAGTCGAGTTTTTTTGTTGTTTATTTATTCTCTTATAAATACTCATCGAACATAGTGGACCTCAGTTTAACAGGAATACTCCAATCGGTAAGAGAGTAAATATTTTATTCTCATTTCATGATTTTTACTCCATTAAATAATAATTTTTCTTTTACATATTTATAGAATTTCGTGATTTTGACTTCAATAAATGTAGTGAAGTCAAGCAAAATGACACCGTTTATTAGCTAACTAAAAAGATTACAATATTCCAACTTTTGAGGCAACTCAGGCCCCTTCTTCAGGCAAGATGTAAAGATTTAGGGCTTGCCCCCCCAATTTCACTATAAAATTTAAGCCCCATATATACATTTCACACAAAATACTTTTGTCTTTTTACCTGGGCCAGCAGAGCCATGAGACGAGACGGAGGTACTACACTGACTTCTCCTGCTAACGCCTGGGCAATGGCCACTCTTCTCTTTTCTTTGCTGCTCCCATCTGGATAAGCCTACGAGACAAAGTGGAGAAGGGAAAAATGAAGCTGACAATTACAAGAGCATATTTTCTAAGTTAGGCTTACATCACCATTGTGTTGTTCATGCTTACCTCACGAGGATCAAAATAAGATCTGGCCAGGAGATTTTCCAAATGAATATACCGTTCTGGCTGAGTCTGTTTCAACATAATCATAGGATCGGTTTGCCTTAGCAGCGACCTTGCAGCTCCAAGTTCACGAAGTTCAATTAGCTCTAACACGACCTGGTAAGAAATAAAAGCACAAGTTGCTTACTCCTTTCAATTAGTAAATGGAAAAAAAAAAACTGACTAACAGAAAATAAAATGATAGCCTCTGGTGTGTAACAAATATAATAAAAATCAGGAGTGGCCTCCCCTTGACTTTCTTGTGTACTCAGATATGAGGGATGGATATTTGAGGACTAAACCGCAAGACAAGGATTATATTTTTATATTATGTAAATTAAAGAACCGTCAAAAACAAATCAAATTAATAATATACTGAACAATTATTATAAAAGTAAAGTTGAATAAATTAGA
>JANRMT010062835.1:5820763-5841908 GCA_026402145.1 Polypterus bichir lapradei | reverse complement strand
TAGTTTATTTTGTCAGTAGAATGTCGCAAACTAAACTTCATCTTAAAATGAATCTTTAATTTACTAGATTTTCTCAAAGCCTGTCATAAATTAATGTAGCACATTAAATGCTTTATATTAAAGTGTTCCCCGACCCAGTTGTTAATCTCTACGCGCTTCTTATACAGACTTCCTCTTGCACTGAGGAGGCGCCGGCAGCGATCGCCGCATGTTGACTTCGTGATATTCCTGCTCTATGAATATTCAGAATACTAAGATAAATACTTGATATCTTTTTCATGATGAAATGCATTAAAGCATGTATTAAACATGGGTGGCGGGGGACACGGTGGCGTGGCTGTAGTGCTGCTCCGTTACATTAAGGAGTCCCCAGGTGTATGTTCAGTGTAGAGAACTTTTTGGCAGGTGTGACGAGGCTACAAAAAACTGGATATATGAATGGGTATCGCACAGGTTTAACTTAAATATTGTGTAAATGTTGGGTTCGTGATGTGGTAGTCGGAGACACGAACACAGAATTCAATGGATGTTCATCTGAACGGGCTTTCTTCATTGCATGTGTGCTGTCACTGTCTGACTTACTAAACCTCCAGTTCCTATCCTTCCTTTTTCTTTCTCCATCTAACCAATCACCACACGATAAACGTCTTTGTGAAATTAAAACTAGTTATAAACTTAGACCACGGAGTGTTCAGAACTTTAAAAAAAATTATTCGTCATACATGTTTAATTATTCCGTCCATTCAGGGTTGTAGCAAGCATTGTGTGCGAGGCAGGAGCAAATCCTGAATGGGGCGCCAGCACATCGCAGGGTGAATACGAGCAAAACATACAGTAGCAGGGTCAACAATACATAACAAAACCCCACATCCTACATGTCTTTGAAAGGAAACTGAAGCACACCGAGTAAACCCACCAGAAAAACATTCAAATTCAAGGCAGGGAACACCCGGGACCCCCTTGCTGCGAGGCAGCAGTGCAACCACCACGCCACCGTGCCCTCACATGCTTTAATACATTTCATCATGAAAATGATATTAAGTATTTATCTTAGCATTCTAAATGTTCAGAGAGCAGGAATATCATGAAGTGAATGGATTCTGTGCGGCGATCGCTGCCTGCGCCTCCTTAGTGCAAGAGGAAGTCAGTTTAAGAAGCGCGCACCGATTAACAACTGGGTCGGGGAGCACTTAACACAAAGCATTTAATGTGCTACATAATTTATGACGGGGTTTGAGAAAATCTAGTCAATTAAACACTTGTTTAAAGATGAATGTTACTTTGCGAAATTCTACTGACAAAATAAACTACGAGAATAAAATGGAAATGAGAATAAAGTCAACATGTCGACTTTAATCTCGACGTCAACATGTCGACTTTATTCTCGACATTTAGTTTTTTTTCTTCACTGTGTCCGTATTTTGTTTTCACCGTGGCCCTAATACGCTTCCGTAAAGTCATCCTTATGTTCCTTTAGTTTTAAAAATCTAAATCTTCCATTTTGAATAAAAAATAAAAATAAACGGAGCGCTGCAGTGCACTTGACTTTCTGATATCGCTAACTTCTCAACTTATTGGCGCCTCTGTTTGGCTTAATTACCTTGTGCCTTTTCACTGCGGTTTTATGTCCGATCAGCAAGACTAAATATGTCACACATTCATTCATTAAATATATTAGCCAGACTGTGGAAAGTCAGGGTGTATATTGGCGACATACAGAGAGACAGCAGCAGGCACGCGCCAATCGCAGGCATCAACCCCGTGTGTGAGGTGAGGGAGAGCGCAGTCCGAGGAGAGGTGAGGCTCGTCGCTGTCGCATCTCCCGTTTCTCCCCTACATTTGAACAAGAAATGCGCAAATTCAGCGATTTTGCCTATACAAATGATCAAAATTATTGGAATCAAACAGAAACCAAATTTAAAACACGGACCAGGGAACACACTTATGTCTTATGTTATCATTATTATTATCATTATCAGAGTGGTGGCTCTGAGGCTAGGGACCTGCACTGGCAATCGGAAAGTTGGTGCTCTGTTGGGCCCTTGAGCGCTTTGAGTAGTGAGTAAAGCGCTATATAAATGCAAAGAATTATTATTAGTTATTTTACTTTTCATGATGACCTCCCCTGACTGCAAGTCTTTGTGCCTTAAAGTGTTGCGCAACGAGCCCTCGCTCGCAAGGGGAATTTCGCCGCCATTACCAGTTGGGACGTCACGATCGTGTCCTGTCTGTTCATGCGATTACAACACGAGTGCGTAATTTCGAAGAAACTGGTTCAGTTTTAAAAAAGAAATCCCCAGGTGCTGTGGCGTAGCTCGAGTTCATGCCACTCGGGGCGGGACGGGGCTTCAATTTGCCTCCCTCCAACATATCTGAATATGTTAACCTATTTGCTTAAAAAATTAATGTGACGTATAGAGAAAAAGTAAGATACGTTTTGTATAGATTTATTCATATATATAGATAAACAGCAATACATTTTCACATATAATCATTTATAAGCATCAACTAGACAAGAATATAGTATAGACGCACTAATAAGCAGTGTGCTAATTATTAGTTTCATATAATTACCCGGCGAAAACCAGAACCACTGTAGTGTACAAGTGATAGGTGGGGATGTTTTCTGCGCAGAGCAAGAACACATTCGGATTGATAACGAAATGAAATTATAAATTGTAAATTAGTTGTTTATCTTCCTAGAAATTATTATCGGTGTAATGTTTGTTTATTTTTCTTATTGCCTCATAAATTTCAACTGCTGTATCTGATGCCGTCACAGAAGGACAGTCTGAAAATTATTTTTGAAGCATTTGTGGGTAAAAAATCACAGAATTTTACTTTTTTCATTTATAAGTGATATTTTTCCGAACCCTGCTGCTTACACACGAATTGTGCTGAGCCTTTTGGCAAATAATGGCGCCCCCAAAATGTGCCGCCCGGGGCGGACTGCCCCCTCCGCCCGCCCCTAGCTACGCCACTGCCCAGGTGGAGCCATTTATCACACTGCCCGACAGTCGATGGCAGCTATTTGACGATTGTTTGGAAGGCGCATCATTTCATGCAACGATGACATTCCATGGCTTCAGAGATTCTCAGATCTCACTGTTTTGTGATTTATTTTTTTCTGCGGGGTCGTCTTATATAAGCCAAGTGTACCGCACACATCCTGCAGCCGTTGCTGAACTAAAAAGCGGGATTGAAGTGGAAATCGCTGGTATTCCTCTTGATATTTTACGTCGAGCAATGCAGAATTTCCACAGGCTGTCAGAATGTGTACGGAGAAATGGACAACACCTTCATGATGTTTTCAACAAAACATAAAATGAATATTGAATGAATATTGATTACCATCATTAATTGCATATCCCGTACAACACATTTCATCATTAAATATATTTTGTAATGTGTTTATTCGTGCATTGAACGTGAATTGAAAACTTTCAGTTTCCCTGCACCAACCAGTAGAAAGAATGCCACGTGTGTGATTGGCCGTTATATCAGCAAAAGATGTTTTGCTTTGCTGAATCATACATTTAAATAAAACTTTGCACACTTAAAGATTCCTTGACTTATTTTTTTTTATTTGCCATTGTTAATTTTGTTGTATGCCTCGATTTCATGAAGCATTTAGACCACAGGTCACTATTAGGCGGACCGCGGTCCGGGTCTGGACCCAGACTCTGTTCTGTCTGGACCCAGACCCGGAACAGACATATCATTCGAGTTTTATTTAGTTTTGGCGGAGATTACATTTTTACCGGCGACTCTTTTCTACCTATGTTTCTACATCGCTGCTCATTGAAAGGGACCCCCTGCGTGTCTCTGATTGGCCAGTACTTGTTGCCTTCGTGGGTTCGAATTGGTTGGGCTTAAGCATGAAGACTGATATTGGTTAAAGTGAAGGCAAGAATTTCAGCCAATCACAGGCAGAGTAGGGCGGGCCTTCACTGAATAGCGGAGCGGAAAACCTGCATTCTGAGTGAAAACAGCTGGCACTCTTGTGAAAGAAAAATATACAGGAGTGAGAAGACAAGAGAGAGAAAAGCGACGAAATAGTCAATGTGCCATGGCTTTTGCTAAACGACGGAAGCTTGACACTGAAAACCGGGCTTTTAATCCGGAATGGACCAAGGCGTTTATGTTCATACTTCCCGTAGGAAGATTGAAACCGCTGTGTCTCATCTGCTCTGAGACGGTGGCAGTGGTCAAAAGCGGGAATGTGAAACACCACAATGAAACCAAGCACAAAATTACATTTGAGAAAAGTTACCCACTAAATTCGCCAGTTAGGCTACAGAAAATAAGCGATCTTAAAGCCAACTAACGATAGGTCAACGAGGAATTTAACACATTCATTTACTGGCCGGGTGGCGCAATGGTAGCGCTGCTGCCTCGCAGTTAGGTGGCCCGGGTTCGCTTCCCTGCGTGGAGTTTGCATGTTCTCCCCGTGTCTGCGTGGGTTTCCTCCGTGCGCTCCGGTTTCCTCCCACAGTCCAAAGCCATGCAGGTTAGGTGGATTGGCGATTCTAAATTGGCCCTAGTTTGTGTGTGTACTGCGGTGGGTTGGTATCCTGCCCGGGATTGGTTCCTGCCTTGTGCGCTGGGATTGGCTCCAGCAGACCCCTGTGTTCGGATTCAGCGGGTTGGAAAATGGATGGATGCATGGATTTACTGGCCAACAACTCGCTAACGAGTCTTGATGACAATCTTCACACATTTAAAATTTAAAATCCTGGCACACCAAGCAAGAGCTCATTTCTCTCACTGAACAAGAAAAAGTAGGCCTTCGGGAAGATAGGTTCAGTTATTCAAAGATGATCAGATTTACTGCGAAACTGGTTATGCCTGTTCAGTTGTGCACATATTAAAAACTCTTATATATTTTAATTTTATATGAGGCCAAGTCTTTTTTTGTTGAAACGTTAAAACTTATTATTATTATTATTATTATTATTATTATTATTATTATTATTATTATGAAAGTACTTATTATTTATAATTCTCAGTTGAATGTCAACGTTCAACGTTACCTTGCTTTTACTTACTTTTACTGTTATTTATTTTTCCTAATTTTATTGTATGTAGCCCTCCAGTGTCCAGAGTTACACTGAAAATAAATATTGTTGAAATGGCATTGAACTTTCTTCGTTTGATTTGAGTCATTGACTTTATACAGTGCAGATGTTGATACAATGGCAATGCTACTTCAAAATATATAAATTAATTATAATGTAAAAATTATAATGCAACTTAAACATGATGATGCTGCGGACCTGTACATGAGGAGATTTTCTCTATCCGGACCTCCTTAAATCATAATTGACTACCCCTGATTTAGACATTAAACTGCGCGCATTTCCGTAAAATCTGAAAAAATTGAGATGTTCTAAAACTTTGCACTAGAAGTGTACATGATAGCCAGTGCCCACAGGTCACATCAAGTTGGGGAGCACTCACCACACCACGAAACAGCTCCATATCACGCGGTTGGCAAACCCCTCAGGCAGACACGCAGTCCAGTCCCACCCATCTCTGCCGCAGCCAGGTGTTAGGTGGGCGTCCCCTTGGCCTAGTCCAGCTACTCGGGTCCTCAACAATGAGGGTCATGCGAGCCGGATCGCCCTCGGGGAATCGTGCCATATGGCCGTAGTGCTGTAACTGACGCTCCCTCACAATGCAGGTCATGTGCCTCATTTGGGACTCCATGAGCTACACAAAGTCAAAGCACGATAACGTGCAGTGAATATACTTGACTTGAGCGTTCATACTCTTTCTTTGTCTCTGTTTACCATTCATTTGCTCAGAGGTTGATATGCTTGCTGCTTCTTGAGCAGCTCTTCTTTTCTCCACCCTAGCGGTCCGCATCTTTTCTTCCTTCGTCGGCATCTTTTCGCGTTAAAACTGATTAAGATAGTTTTTGTGTTGCAATTACTTAGTACGTTTTCTTTAATTTTTCACTTAAGCTGGCACTTAAGTCTTCAATCTGCTTCAAGAATGATTAAAGATATGAAGAGGTAGGGGAAGTGATGGCGAAGGAGGTAGGGAATGAGAACGGCGCCCGTACGCATGTGCCGCACGGCCGCCCTGCTGCGCGCTGCAGAGAGTTGATTCTACAATAAAATAAAATAAAGATAAAAAGAGTAATAAAAAATATCACCCCGAAAGCGGATAGTAGACCTCACGTAGTATATGTGTACTAAATTTCAAGTCAATAGGTGAAACGGTTTGTGAGCTACAGGTGATTTAAAATCCTGGACAGACAAACGAACAGCCACGGTAGCGTATTATCTATACTAATAAAAGGCAAAGCCCTCACTGACTGACTGACTGACTCACTCATCACTAATTCTCCAACTTCCCATGTAGGTAGAAGGCTGAAATTTGGCAGGCTTATTCCTTACAGCTCACTTACAAAAGTTAAGCAGGTTTCATTTTGAAATTCTACACGTAACGGTCATAACGGTCGATAACGGTCAACAACATCCGCCATGTTGAACTTTCTTATTTATGGCACCATCTTCACGAAATTTGGTAGGCGGCTTCCCTGCGCTAACCGAAACTGATGTATGTACTTATTTAGATGGTATGACACCACTGTCGGCCGCCATATTGAAGTTTCCAACGTCACTAATTCTCCAACTTCCCGTGTAGGTAGAAGGCTGAAATTTGGCAGGCTCATTCCTTACAGCTTACTTACAAAAGTTAAGCAGGTTTCATTTCAAAATTCTACGCGTAACAGTCATAACGGTCAACAACGTCCGCCATGTTAAACTTTCTTATTCATAGGTAGAAGGCTGAAATTTGGTACTTATTTCGGTGATATGATGCCACTGTCGGCTGCCATATTGAACTTTTCAATGGTCTTTGTTACTTATGGGCCCATCTTCAAGAAATTTGGTACGCGGGTTCCCAACGCTAACTGAATCCTACTTACGTACATATATACGTCCATAGCCTGCAGCTCAGTCACCGTGTGAGGCGGCGTTGGGTCCCCCATCCCAACGCCTCCCACGTTGTTGGCTGCCTGCCTATATAAGACCGTCCGTCACTCCAGTCTCTACATTCCCTTCCTTGCTTCGCCACGGTATTCACGTCTCCCTGCTGATAACTACAGCCTTTTTATTTAATCCACGGCTTCTCCGCTGTTTTATTGTTCATTTATTATGATTATAGTTATTGTGTAGGTATTTTAGACTTACTTTACATTGTTCAGGTACCCATTTCCTTTATCGTTCCAATCGTACCCCCATTACCATGTCTATCGAGGTGATCACCATTGATCAAAGAACTGTCACTTACTGAGTGGTTTCCATGCCCAGAGATGGCACCTACCTTTTCCATTCTCTGTGTTACATATTGCACGGCCATATCAGGCTCACTCTTGATATCTGGAAGAACATTGTGTCTTATGTATTGAATGACTGGGACAGGTTCAAGGTGTGGACTGATGACGGTACAGGAGATATTTATACTACACAGGAGCACTAGAAGAGTGAAATGTACCGAAATGGCCAAATATTTTACACCTTTGGACAACCGCCAATACCTCTTAAACATCTTAGATTCACAGGTGACGATTTCAGTAGTGGACACTTTGATGTTTATGAATGTTTAAACTCTCAAAAGCTGGATGTGAAGTTATCAATGAAACTGGTTGTATACTTACAACGCTTGACAGATGCCGAATGTCACTTCAACACAAGTCCTACAAATACTGTCGTAACTGAAACAAACCATGAAACTCAAACTGATTATGGCAGCAGCAATCCAAGCTGTGAGATCTGAAACAAGATTACTGTTCACATGGCCAACTGTACGTTACATGCTCAAGAGTGAGCTCAGCGCACAGCTTGGTCATGTTACAACTAGAGGGCCGAACTGACAACGTGGCATACAAAGAGATCCTTAACAAATAATTATTGGTATATTTTCCCTCAGTTTAAAAAGGTTTAATTTTCTTCTTAATAAAAATTTTAAGGCAGTACTTCACCGCTGCGAAGCGCGGGTACTTTGCTAGTACTGTATAAGAAGATAATAGCAGTGGGGGTGGCACGGTGGCGCAGTGGTAGCGCTGCTTCCCGGGTCCTCCCTGCGTGGTGTTTGCATGTCCTCCCCGTGTCTGCGTGGGTTTCCTCCGGGTGCTCCGGTTTCCTCCAATAGTCCAAAGACATGCAGGTTAGGTGGACTGGCGATTCTGAATTGGCCCTAGTGTGTGCTTGGTGTGTGGGTGTGTTTGTGTGTGTCCTGCGGTGATTGGCACCCTGCCCAGGATTGGTTCCTGCATTGTGCCCTGTGTTGGCTGGGATTGGCTCCAGCAGACCCCCGTGACTCTGTGTTCGGATTCAGCTGGTTGGAAAATGGATGGATAATAGCAGTGGCCCCAACACTGCCCCCTGCTGGCCACCACTCTTAACATCACCCAATTCTGATGAGGTTCCTCACACCATCACCCTCTGCTTCCTGCGTCTGAGCCAATTCTGCACCCATCTAAAAACATCACCCTGAACTGCCACTTCTTTTAGTTTGAGTTTTAGTTTAGGTTACTGGATAGTGTCCTGGGTATGACGTTACATGGCATGTGGTCCTCCAGCAGCGGCCCATAGGAAGGCTGCTCACATTATGAAGGATATGGGCCCTCAGGAGCCTCATCCCCGGAGGAGTCGAAACTGCTGGAAATCCAATGGGGTCTGTGATATTCTTTATTCGCTTTGGGAGCTTCCGTAAATGATTAAGTGCAAGGCAGATGGTTAACTCAGAAAAGCGTTTAATTTATTAGAGCCCATGAAAGTGAACTTTACAAAAGACGCCCTTCTCCATTACTATCTGTTACTAACCACAACCCTTATTTATTCATATATTTACCTTGGTTATCTGGTTCATAACAACTTTATTTAAAACCTTAATTCACAATATACCACGGGGTCAGGCCTGTTGGGGATCGGAACCGGTCCAACAGACTGTAGTACCTTTGAGGTCAGCCATTGTAATGCCCCAACATCATGAAATGCCCTCAACGTCAGTCACATAACGCCCATCGTATTAGACTGTGGTGAACATTAGGTAGGTGAGCAAGTCATCACGGATCCTATTGAGGATCCTACCAGCGACCTGAACAGTCTGGTTTTACGCCTAAGAAGTCTACCATCGACCGCATCCTGGCACTGAGGGTCCTCATGGAGCGCAAACGTGAATATCAGCAGAGTTTCTTTGCATACCTTTGTTGATTTTCTTAAAGCGTTCGACTCAGTTTATCGAGCTGCCTTGTGGGACATCCTGAGGGTTCGCGGGATCCCCTCGAGGTTGCTGGATATCATGGCCGGCCTGTACACTGGTACTGTGAGTGCTGTGCAGAGTGGAGGCAGGATCTCTGTGTTTTTTCCCAGTTGATTCTGGGGTCTATCAGCGGTGTGTTCTGCTCCTACTCTGATCAATGCTTGTATGGACCGGGTGTTGGGCAAGGTCGTGGGGTCCAGCGGCTGTGGGGCATCTGTTGGTGAAGAAAGATTCACAGATCTTGACTTTGCTGACTATTCTGTGATCTTTGTGGAGTCAATGGTGGCTCTGATCAGGGCGCTCGAGAGACTGAGTGAGGGGTCTGAGTGTCTGGGTTTGTGAGGGTCCTGATAAAAACCAACATCCAGGCCTTTAATGACCTCTTGGGCACGGCCATCAGCAGTGTGTCTGTCCCTGGAGAGAGTGTCAACCTCATCGAGAGGTTTACTTACCTTGGCAGTGACATTCATGTCTCTGGTGACTCTTCCTATGAAGTCAGTAGATGGATTGGGAGAGTATGGGGGGTCATGAGGTGATAAAGGGGTGTGTGACACTCCTGATATCTGCAAAAGGACGAAGGTCCAGGTCTTTAGAGTCCTGGTGCTTCCTGTCTTGCTATGTAGTTGTGAGATATGGACGCTATCCAGTGACCTGAGACGAAGACTGGACTCCTTTGGTACTGTGTCTCTCCGGAAAATCCTTGGGTACCATTGGTTTGACTTTGTGTTGCTCATGGAGTCCTGAATGAGGCACATGACCTGCATTGTGAGGGAGCAACAATTACGGCACTACGGCCATGTGGTGCGTTTCCCAGAGGGTGATCCGGCTCATAAGATCCTCATTGTTGGGGACCCAAGTGGCTGGACCAGGCCAAGGGGTCACCCACGTAACACCTGACTGCTGCAGATGGAGGGTCATTTCCGGAAGGTAGGACTGGACCACGTGTCTGCCTGGGGGGTTGCAAACTGGGATCCCGAGTTGTTTCACCATGTAGTGGGTGTGGCAACCTGCTGTACCAGTGCATGCTCCCCAACTTGACTTGACTTCAACATTAGGGCCCCGTTACACTGTGGTTAAGATTAGGGTTGTAGGAGGATTATGTGAGTCAAGGGGCGTTTTGTGACTGATGTTGTGGGTATTACCTGTCACAGATATTGCAAGCTGTAGCTATACCCTTCTCAACTGGTGTGGTTCTGAGGCATCGCCCACGGTACGGAAGCACTCAGGTGCCCACAAACGACTTAAACATAAAATGTCATTACAGTACTGATGTTCACACAACAAACAATACATCTTTAATACACATTTTGACATAAATACATTTATTCAAGTTAAAATATTTTTGTTTTTGACTTTATTTGAATCTGATAGTGCCTAGCCGTTGACGTCACATGAGAAAAAAATCTGATTTCTTGTGCGCATGAGCAAATACCTCAACTATTCCGTGCTCACCAGAAAGTTTTGCCCCCTTGAAAGCTCTTATATAGTTACACTCACCTAAAGGATTATTAGGAACACCTGTTCAATTTCTCATTAATGCAATTATCTAATCAACCAATCACATGGCAGTTGCTTCAATGCATTTAGGGGTGTGGTCCTGGTCAAGACAATCTCCTGAACTCCAAACTGAATTGTCAGAATGGGAGGAAAGAAAGGTGATTTAAGCAATTTTGAGCGTGGCATGGTTGTTGGTGCCAGACGGGCCGGTCTGAGTATTTCACAATCTGCTCAGTTACTGGGATTTTCACGCACAACCATTTCTAGGGTTTACAAAGAATGGTGTGAAAAGGGAAAAACATCCAGTATGCGGCAGTCCTGTGGGCGAAAATGCCTTGTTGATGCTAGAGGTCAGAGGAGAATGGGCCGACTGATTCAAGCTGATAGAAGAGCAACTTTGACTGAAATAACCACTCGTTACAACCGAGGTATGCAGCAAAGCATTTGTGAAGCCACAACACGCACAACCTTGAGGCGGATGGGCTACAACAGCAGAAGACCCCACCGGGTACCACTCATCTCCACTACAAATAGGAAAAAGAGGCTACAATTTGCACGAGCTCACCAAAATTGGACAGTTGAAGACTGGAAAAATGTTGCCTGGTCTGATGAGTCTCGATTTCTGTTGAGACATTCAAATGGTAGAGTCAGAATTTGGCATAAACAGAATGAGAACATGGATACATCATGCCTTGTTACCACTGTGCAGGCTGGTGGTGGTGGTGGTGTAATGGTATGGGGGATGTTTTCTTGGAACACTTTAGGCCCCTTAGTGCCAATTGGGCATCGTTTAAATGCCACGGGCTACCTGAGCATTGTTTCTGACCATGTGAATCCCTTCATGACCACCATGTACCCATCCTCTGATGGCTACTTCCAGCAGGATAATGCACCATGTCACAAAGCTCGAATCATTTCAGATTGGTTTCTTGAACATGACAATGAGTTCACTGTACTAAAATGGTCCCCACAGTCACCAGATCTCAACCCAATAGAGCATCTTTGGGATGTGGTGGAACGGGAGCTTCGTGCCCTGGATGTGCATCCCACAAATCTCCATCAACTGCAAGATGCTATCCTATCAATATGGGCCAACATTTCTAAAGAATGCTTTCAGCACCTTGTTGAATCAATGCCACGTAGAATTAAGGCAGTTCTGAAGGCGAAAGGGGGTCAAACACCGTATTAGTATGGTGTTCCTAATAATCCTTTAGGTGAGTGTATATACTCACGTATAAGTCAGGTCCTGAAACACGAAAAGTCGATCATAAAATCAAACCCTGACTTATACGCCCGTTCAAAACTTAATTTTTTTTTTTTTTACATCTTCTTGATTCCTCCAATCTCGCACCAGTTCCTCAGACGCATAGAATTTTGTTGCAGCAGAGGACTTACCAATTTCTTTCCAACAGTTTTTATTTAAAACCAGCTGCATATTTTCTTCTGATCGAACGCTCCATCGTAGATAAGGGATGCTCTCACGATAAAGGTGTATGAGGGTGTGAGATACAAAAAACACAAAATGGTGCATACGTCACTTTGGAATAGTTCAGGTATTACCATGTGGTCTTGTAGGCACAGTACATAGAAAAAAAGGCAGTGTACCCCGTGGTTACTCTCTCAGGTGGGCGGACGTTAGCATTTCACAATCTCTTGTACCAATAGTGTGAGTTTTCCACATTCTACTTATACGACCAACATTATAAATAGGGCTCACGATTTACCACAGCAAGAAATCGTAAATTCCGCGGCATGTTTTTTTTTTTAAATTCCGCGGCGTACCGCGGCGCGGCAAATGCAGTACCAGAACTCCATAAGACTAATTCATAACACAAGCAAAATAAATACAATTTTTCTTATTCATCCATCCATCCATTATCCAACCCGCTGAATCCGAACAGGGTCACGGGGGTCTGCTGGAGTCAATCCCAGCCAACACAGGGCATAAGGCAGGAACCAATCCTGGGCAGGGTGCCAACCCACCGCAGTCTTATTCTTAATCCTTAATAATAATCAATCATAATTCGTAATACTAATCAAATAGGTATATCAAAGCGTTCACATCCGCACATTTTAATCCACAGATTTGCTTTAGGCAAACGATGCTGAAATATATGTAGGCATAATATTATTCTCAACAAACTATCGAATAATGTTTCTAAAGTCATTGTTTATTTATTGTTGAAGAAAACGGTACTGTAAGCTCGTAGGTTTTCTTGTGACAGAGAATATCGCAGTGGTGACAACACCGATCCATATTTTTGAGAACGATCGTTCCACATCAACAGAAGAGATCGGCAACGCAATGTAAACTTTAGCAAGAGCTGCTAAGCGAGGCAGTCTGTCCTCTAAGGCACGCCAAAAAGCAGTGATATCAGGTGGAATTACTTCACGAGATGCTATGTCCAGATAAGCTTGCCGTTCATCTGCTACAGGCTGCAGTCATCATTGTTGGCACTGATTGTGCATGATCAGTAAAATTCTTCGATAAGAGTGGTAGCTGTCGCGGATCAAATGTTCTCACAGATCTGAATAGGTCTATTGCGGGCTGTTTGGTTCGCACAAAATATTCTTCAAGTTTAGCAGCAGCATTGTGCTTTGCAACTTCACAGCTGCTGGATGCAATTGGAAATCCGGACGGTTTCAGGCAAGACAGTAAGTCAGACACTTTGTTGTAGACATCGACAGCCATGAATGACTGCGCCTCAAAAGGAGTCAGAGTGTTTATAATTGGCTGGCAGTGCACAGATACAAATTCAAGTTCAGCTCTCAGCTCGTTAAGTTTGTCAGTACTTTGCAGCTACGCCGACAGCTTCTTTAACTGGACTGTAGCTCCACTGTGTTCGATTTCAGTAGCAAAGAACGAGATATTAATGAGATGACATAATAGGTTAAAGAAAACTTAAAGAAGTAATCAAAACTAATCATACTAATATCAATATGACTCAAATGGTGAGATTTCATTCAAATTTGGTATTTTCCGCGGCAGTTAGGTTAATTCCGCGGCGTGGCGTTTACCTCTGCAAAACCCTAAATTCCACGGCGTGGCGTTAAATTCCGCGGGCAGCGGTAAATCGTGGGCCCTAATTATAAAATACTGGAATAGGGATAGGGAATAGGCCCGGGCCCGACTTACAATTTTTTTTTTTTTTTTTGTCGGGCTGTGGGCCTGGGGCCCCTGGCACTGCAGCAATCTGTGCCAGTCCCTCACGTCGTGTGTCACGATACCCTCCTCATCCTAAATTGTATCCTTCTGAGTCGAATGTATACTGGGAATGTATAAATAGCGATCGCTCAGTCTGGAATGTGCATCTCTTAGTCATATTAACAATGGTAATTTATTATCCAAATTGCAATCTTCACCTAAATCCCTAATAACATCGTCACGCCGTCGTAATTTTGCCAAATGCACTATAGCAAACGTTAATTTTAGAAATTAATTTCGGATTCATTCAGAGAGATCCCCATAAAATCATGAAATATCCCTATATTACCGGCCTTTACCAGATCCAGAACAAAATCAATTATTTTAACACTCTACATACACACAAGCGTACATGTAGGCCTACTGGTCATCTAAGGCTCTGACCCTCCAGACCCCTCCCCCCCCATCTGGGGCCTGCACATTTCTGAACAGCGTGGGGCCCCCAAACTGCTAAGAACGGCCCTGTATTTGATTATACGATCAAATCAAGCACCGTCTTATGTGCGGGAGATCTTAAACGTGAGTGTATACGGTAATTCTACAGAATCTTCTTTTTTCTTCTTATATAATACGCTACTGTGGCTGTTCGTTTGTCTGTCCAGGATTTTAAATCACCTGTAGCTCGCAAACCGTTTGAACTATTGACTTGGAATTTGGTACACGTATACTATGTGACATCTACTATCCGCTTGTGAGTGATAATTGACCTCCAAGGTTATTACTCTTTTAAATTTTATTTTATTTTATTGTAGAATCAAGTCTCGGCAGCGCGGCGCATGCGTACGGGCGCCGTTCTTGTCCCTACCACCTTTGCCGTCGCTTCCTCTACCTCTTCATATCTTAAATCATTCTTGAGGCAGATTGAAGACTTAAATGGCAGCTTAAGTGAAACATGAAAGAAAATGTACTAAGTACTTGCAACACAAACACTGACTTAATCAGTTTTAACGTGAAAAGATGGCGACGGAAGAATGTGAGGTAGAATGCCTAGCTGGGGCTGGGTGGTCTCATGGCCTCAGATCCCCTGCAGATTTTATTTATTTTTTTCTCCAGCCGTCTGGAGTTTTTTTTTTTCAGTATCCCTGGCCATCAGACCTTACTTTTATGCTATGTTAATTAGTATTCTCTTATTTTAATTCTTACTTTTTCATGTAAAGCACTTTGAGCTACATTATTTGTATGAAAATGTGCTATATACAGTGATGTGAAAAACTACTTGCCCCCTTCCTGGTTTCTTATTCTTTTGCATGTTTGTCACACAAAATGTTTCTGATCATCAAACACATGTAACCATTAGTCAAATATAACACAAGTAAACACAAAGTGCAGTTTTTAAATCATGGTTTTTATTATTTAGGGAGAAAAAAAAAATCCAAACCTACATGGCCCTGTGTGAAAAAGTAATTGCCCCCTTGTTAAAAAATAACCTAACTGTGGTGTATCACACCTGAGTTCAATTTCCGTAGCCACCCCCAGGCCTGATTACTGCCACACCTGTTTCAATCAAGAAATCACTTAAATAGGAGCTGCCTGACACAGAGAAGTAGACCAAAAGCACCTCAAAAGCTAGACATCATGCCAAGATCCAAAGAAATTCAGGAACAAATGAGAACAGAAGTAATTGAGATCTATCATCAGTCTGGTAAAGGTTATAAAGCCATTTCTAAAGCTTTGGGACTCCAGCGAACCACAGTGAGAGCCATTATCCACAAATGGCAAAAACACGGAACAGTGGTGAACCTTCCCAGGAGTGGCTGGCCGACCAAAATTACCTCAAGAGCGCAGAGACGACTCATCCGAGAGGTCACAAAAGACCCCAGGACAACGTCTAAAGAACTGCAGGCCTCACTTGCCTCAATTAAGGTCAGCGTTCACGACTCCACCATAAGAAAGAGACTGGGCAAAAACGGCCTGCATGGCAGACTTCCAAGACGCAAACCACTGTTAAGCAAAAAGAACATTAGGGCTCGTCTCAATTTTGCTAAGAAACATCTCAATGATTGCCAAGACTTTTGGGAAAATACCTTGTGGACTGATGAGACAAAAGTTGAACTTTTTGGAAGGCAAATGTCCCGTTACATCTGGCGTAAAAGGAACACAGCATTTCAGAAAAAGAACATCATACCAACAGTAAAATATGGTGGTGGTAGTGTGATGGTCTGGGGTTGTTTTGCTGCTTCAGGACCTGGAAGGCTTGCTGTGATCGATGGAACCATGAATTCTACTGTCTACCAAAAAATCCTGAAGGAGAATGTCTGGCCATCTGTTCGTCAACTCAAGCTGAAGCGATCTTGGGTGCTGCAACAGGACAATGACCCAAAACACACCAGCAAATCCACCTCTGAATGGCTGAAGAAAAACAAAATGAAGACTTTGGAGTGGCCTAGTCAAGGTCCTGACCTGAATCCAATTGAGATGCTATGGCATGACCTTAAAAAGGTGGTTCATGCTAGAAAACCCTCAAATAAAGCTGAATTACAACAATTCTGCAAAGATGAGTGGGCCAAAATTCCTCCAGAGCGCTGTAAAAGACTCATTGCAAGTTATCGCAAACGCTTGATTGCAGTTATTGCTGCTAAGGGTGGCCCAACCAGTTATTAGGTTCAGGGGGCAATTACTTTTTCACACAGGGCCATGTAGGTTTGGATTTTTTTTTCTCCCTAAATAATAAAAACCATCATTTAAAAACTGCATTTTGTGTTTACTTGTGTTATATTTGACTAATGGTTACATGTGTTTGATGATCAGAAACATTTTGTGTGACAAACATGCAAAAGATTAAGAAATCAGGAAGGGGGCAAATAGTTTTTCACACCACTGTAAATAAATGTTGTTATTGTTGTTACTGTCTTTGACCCCCCACGAGAATGAGTTTGAGAAACACTGAACTAATCATTTAAGAGGTATCAGTCTTTGTTCTAATTGGCAGGTGCCAATCAGTGCCAACTGGGTCTGTGCTTCTCTTCTATTGCTATCAAGTTGATTCGTGCTGAAGACTTGGCAAGATCAGTCATTTGTGCTTCCCACTCCAGTACACTAGGTGGCAGCCGTGCACTGTCTAATCAGATGCGTCTCATCAAAAAGGTTAAGATCAAGAAGAAGAAGAAGAGGAGGAGAAAGTTATCAAGTGGACCAAAAACACTCACCACATTTGAACACAAGGAGGCGGGCATCTCATGTTTAGCTGCGGTGCCATCAAGGGTGAGCACAATTCTCATCATATAGTGGGATATCGAGTAGAAGGAGGACCCTAACAGCATTGATTTAGTTTTTTTGGTCCGCCAGCTAGCTCGTCTTTTTAACAAAACAGTCTCTTGCAATAACCCCTAAGGTTTCTGCTCCCAAGAAATATGAAATAAGGGCTGAGAGCAGGGCATAAGATGTACAAAACACGGCCCACAGAGAGGAGGCTGGCACTGCAGAGGCTTTTACCCCACAGGCATATAAAACTGATGATGAAGTTGATGAACCAGGAGAAGATCAACGTGGATGAAGCAGCCAGAATCATCTTGCATCTGGCCAGGCGGTGCCCTCTGGAACATTGAGCTCCACCTTCTGGGAAGGCTTGCGCCGGTCCTGCCGGGTTCAGTTTTCTCTGGTGCTTAACTAAAAGAATCAGAAAGTAGAGGTTGGAGGCCAGCAGGAGGACAAAGGGGACCGTCTCAAAGAGGATGATAAAAATAGTGGCTATCCCGGCTGGAGGCCTCTTGTTGGCATAAGCCAAGTAGCAGCCGTTGACGTCTCGGATATCAAGGGAGGAGCTGTTATACGGTGTCGCTGTTGAGTTGACGGTGAGCGGCAGCAGAATGAAGCCCACGAGCAGAATAATTGACGCCACCACCTGCAGGCAGTTCCACTTCTTCTCCAGAAACTTTAACGCCGCCTGCAGCCGGATGGAATTTTGCAGCTTTGCGCAGTGATAGGCGTTGACCAGCAGTGTGATCACGACTTCGGATACCCGGAATATGGAGTAAAAATAGACCAGCCCCTTACAGCCAGGGTCCGACAGGAACGCCTTTCCCAGGATTTCGTAGATGAGAGTGGGAATACAGCTGAGGAGCAGGTAGAGCAAGCGGATGACACTCAGCCAGAACAGGAGGTGCTCAGTGAGGCTGATTTGTGCTGCGGACCGCTGGACCTGGAGCAGGAACATAGCCAGACCATTCCCTGTTATGCCGACCACAAAGAAGACGACAGAGCAGCTCAGGGTTACGGCGGACATTTCCTTTTGTCAAAGTCAGAAGACGGTCGCTGCCGAGAGTGCTTACAGATGAACATCCAAAGTGAGGTGTAGAAAAGGAATTGAGGAGGTGGTCTGGCTGCTGTTACCATTGGCAACCGGTGTAGTCTTACTGTCACCTGCAGAAGTTCACAGTGACATGCGACTTCACTTTAATCAACTTCTGGGTGGCATAAATATAGCGGAAAACCTGCAGTGTAGCTTAACAACAAGGTGACAGTTGAGATTACAGGCAGATGGACACACAGGACCTTCTTCAAGTGATCTACACTGGAAAAAAAGCGAGCGATATTTACCGAATTGTACTTATTTGACTTACAACATCCATCCATCCATTATCCAACCCGCTATATCCTAACTACAGGGTCACGGGGGTCTGCTGGAGCCAATCCCAGCCAACACAGGGCGCGAGGCAGGAAACAAACCCCACAACAGTGACTTACAACATTTGAGATCCAATTGGTTCCATTTCTTGTATTTTTCCAAAATTGGTGCACATTCAGATGAAGTGACTTTCTTGTGGTAACATATAGTGTCAGAAGTGGGATTTGAACCTACAACCTCTGGGTTTACAGCCTTCACCTCTACACCACGCTGCCTGAATCTTTAATTTACGTAGTGCCTTTCAGAGTGAGCAGCATCCCGAAGCACTTTAGAAAGCGTATAATTAGGGGTGTGGGCACCTGATTGCCCCTTCTGATGGGGTGGCAGCCTCTCCACTTTGAACCTTGTGCTGTTGCGATAGGCACAGACACCCCAGGAACATAAACTGCATTGGCTGGATGGAGGTGTTTATAAACGGACACAATGTACCCCCACTGTAACATCCAGGGGGTCATTTCCTGGGGCCTGAAGTGACCCTAAACTTGGATAGGCGTGTGTGCAAAATGGATGGAAGGGCACCTTGTACTCAGTGACATCACACTTCATTCATGGATTTTACTGTTAAAAGCAGGCAAGCAAGCAAGCGATTCACCTTTAATTTATATAGGGTCTTTTAGAGTGAGCATCAACTCAAACCACTTTGCAAACCAAATATTAATTTGACATGTAATGAAAACTGATTGCACCAACCTGGGAGATGTTAAGTGTTTGGCCTCCTCACTTTGTTTTGTGTTAGCTGGGTTAAAAAATTGATGAATGGATGGATTCATAATTGAATGAACACATTTTAATCAGTGACATCACATTTTATTAAATCACAAACATTAGCCCTGCTTTTACGATTCCCATATCAAATGGCACATAACAGAGGCATATGCATTACATTTGTCATTTCAACAGATGGCACATGACAAACATTTGCAGCAATAAAATGCATTGCATTTTTCATTTCAACAGATGGCGCATCTCACACATTAGTACTGCTTTTACAAATCCCATAACAAATGGGATATAACAGAGACATATGCATTGCATTTTTCATTCCAACAGATGGTGTATCACAAACAACATCTGCTTTTACAAATCCAATACTAAATGGCATATGACAGAGAAATATGCATTGCAATTGGCACCTCACAAATATTTGCAGCAATAAAATACATTTCTCATTCCAATACATCAGCGTTTCTCAGCCTTTAAGTATTTGCGGCCCGAGTTTTCATAACAGTTTTAATCGCACCCCCCTAAAGTTTTTGTGAAAGGAGCCCACTAATACCAATTTGTTCTTTTTTAATTAATGATACTATATATCATAGATGCATATTTTATTAAACCTGCTTAACTTTTATCAACATTTATCTAACTCTATATTTATTTTTCTAGTATCAGAATGTAGTTAGAGTTAATTTGTTTTGGTTTCAATAGATGTATTTTTCATATTTTCGATTCTTGTTTTCTTTTTTTCACATCTTCGCGCCCCCCTTTTTGTTACTTCGCGCCCCCCTGGGGGGCACATCCCACAATTTGAGAACCACTGCAATAGATGGTGCATCATGCACATTAGCACTGCTTTTACAAATCCCATACCAAATGGGATATAACAGAGGCATATGCATTACATTTGTCATTCCAACAGATGGCACATGACAAACATTTGCAGTAATAAAATGCATTGCATTTTCCATTCCAAAAAATGGTGTATAACTCAATGCATTGCAGTTTTCATTCCAAAAGATGGTGTATTTTTTCTGTCCACCCTGGCCATCGGACCTTATTTATTCTATGTTAATTAATGTTGACTTATTTTGATTTTTTATTGTGTCTTCTATTTTTCTATTCTTCATTTTGTAAAGCACTTTGAGCTACATTTTTTTTGTATGAAAATGTGCTATATAAATAAATGTTGTTGTTGTTGTTGTATTACAAACATTAGCACTGCTTTTACAAATCCCATACCAAATGGCATATAACAGAGACATATGCACTGCAGGTGGTGCCCCACAAACATTTGCAGCAATAAAATGTATTGTATTTTTCATTCCAACAGATACAACAACAACAACAATATTAATTTATATAGCACATTTTTATACAAATAATGTAGCTCAAAGTGCTTTACATAATGGCGAAAGAAAAGAAAGACAAAAATAAATAAGAAAAATGAGACAAAACTCATTAACATAGAATAAAAGTAAGGTCTGATGGCCAGGGAGGACAGAAAAAACAAACAAACAAAAAAAAAATTCCAGACAGCTGGAGAAAAAATAAAATCTGCAGGGGTTCAAGATCATTAGACCACCCAGCCCCCTCACATAAATGATCAGTCTTCATTGTATTTGGGGTTCTAATGGAAGGACTTGATGATGACTGTCAAGTGGACTTCTGGCCTTTAATCCATCAATGTAGGGACATCATAGTGCTTTGATTAGGTGGTGGTGGTGCATCACATACATTTGTATCAATAAAATGCATTGCATTTTTCATTCCAAAAGATGATGTATTACAAACATTAGATAGATAGATAGATAGATAGATAGATAGAT
>JANRMT010062835.1:5801163-5813624 GCA_026402145.1 Polypterus bichir lapradei | reverse complement strand
AAGCACCGCCGGACAAAGCAGCCGAAAGGAAGGGAGCAATGTGAAGGTAGTCTTTCAGTATTTTTTAGAGGAGTGTCCGTATCCTCTAGGCCAGTGTGCGATCAGCCCCTCCATCAGGAGCAGAGAATGTCAGAGACAGTGAGAGAGAGAGAGAGAAAAGCAAACAATCAAAAATCAATACGTGCTGTTCGGGCTTTTAAGTATGCGAAGTGCCGCCGGACAAAGCAGCTGCAAGGAAGGGAGCAATGTGAAGGTAGTCTTTCAGTATTTTTTAGAGGAGTGTCCGTATCCTCTAGGCCAGTGTGCGATCAGCCCCTCCGTCAGGAGCAGAGAATGTCAGAGAGAGACAGAGAGAAAAGCAAACAATCAAAAATCAATATGTGCTGTTCGGGATTTTAAGTATGCGGAGCACCACGCGGGAAGCATATCGTATATCATTGAGGAGTTGTAGTTAATACGTAATACGTGCTCTGATTGGGTAGCTTCTCAGCCATCCGCCAATAGCGTCCCTTGTATGAAATCAACTGGGCAAACCAACTGAGGAAGCATGTACCATAAATTAAAAGACCCATTGTCCGCGACAAATCCGTGATATATATTTAGATATGCTTACATATAAAATCCGCAATGGAGTGAAGCCGCGAAAGTCGAAGCGCGATATAGCGAGGGATCACTGTATACTGGACCCCATCCCCACCACATTACTTAAATCCTGCTGTCATGCCATAATCCTGACTATTACAACAATAATAAACTCATCCCTTGACAATGGCTCTGTGCCACTCACTTTTAAACCTGCTTCTGTAACCCCAATATTAAAAAGTCTGGTCTTGATGCTGACAATCTTTTTTTTTTTTTAATTTTATTAATTTTATTGTAATCATTCCATACAAATAGATCAATTTTCACAAAAAATAGGATTGAAAACAAATCGACCCCCACCCCTAAGAGAGAGAGAGAGCAGGGCCAACGGAGTAAAACTTAAAGCTTGTAAACATAACTTAAATTGATGAGTTTAATAGGGCAATAGAGATGAATGGAGAAGAAAAAGAAATGTGGGGAGAATTGCTTCCTCGGTGGTTTAAGAACTTATTCTAAAATATTATTGAGTTGATCCTGCCAGGTTTTGACAAGGCAGCACGGTGGCGCAGTGGGTAGCGCTGCTGCCTCGCAGTTAGGAGACCTGGGTGTTTGCTTCCCGGGTCCTCCCTGCGTGGAGTTTGCATGTTCTCCCCGTGTCTGCGTGGGTTTCCTCCCACGACAGACATGCAGGTTAGGTGGATTGGCGATTCTACATTGGCCCTAGTGGGTGTGTTTGTGTGTGTCCTGTGGTGGGTTGGCACCCTGCCTGGGATTGTTTCCTGCGCTGGGATTGGCTCCAGCAGACCCCCGTGACCCTGTAGTTAGGATTCAGTGGGTTGGAAAATGGCTGGATGGAGGCTTTGACAAAGTTCTGCACAGATCCTCAAACTGAGAGTCTGATTTTTTTCCAATTTCAAATAATATAAAACACCAGTTACCCACTGACTTAAAAGAGGAGAGTTAGGATTCTTTCAGTTTAGCAAAATAAGTCTGCGTGCCAAAAGTGTAGTGAAGGCAATCACAGTTTGTTTGTCCTTCTCCACTTTAAGCCCATCTGGACGAACCCCAAACACAGCTGTTAATGGATTAGGAGGGATTGGGACACCAAGGCTGTCTGAAAGGCATTTAAAAATCTTTGTCCAGAATGATGTTAATTTGGCGCAGGCCCAAAACATGTGATCCAGTGAGACTGGAGCTCGACTGCAGATTTTGCAGGTTGGATCTCGCCTTGGAAACATTTTGGAGAGTTTTAGACGAGACAGATGAGCTCGATATATAATTTGGAGTTGAATAATTGTATGCTTTGCGCATATGGAGCTCAAGTGAATTCTCTGCATTGCTACCTTCCACTCCTTTTCTGATATATTGGTTAAGAGATCTTTTTCCCAGTGTCCTCTTGGATCTTTAAAAGGGGGGGACTGTAAAATAATTTTATATATTACAGAGATGGTGTCTAAGTCCTCGAACTTGAGCAGTACTGTTTCCAGCATGGAGGAGGGTGCAAGATGAGGAAAATTGGGAAGGTTCTGTTTAACAAAGTTCCTAATTTGAAGATAGTGGAAGAAATGTATAGCTGGAATGTTAAATTTGGAATGTCATTATTCATAGGATGCAAAGATGTTGTCTATATAAAGTTCTCTAAGCAAGTTAATCCCAAATTTTTTCCAGATATTAAAAACTGCATATGTTTGCGAGGGTTGAAAGAGGTGGTTCTCTTGCAGAGGTGCCACAGATAAAAGATTCTCCATCTTAAAATGCTTTCTACACTGGTTCATATTCTGAGTGAGTGAAGCACAATTGAGTTGTTAGTATTGTCAGGGATGCCAGGGGCAACGACCCGGCCGGGACACCATGAGGGACCGGAAGAGGGTCAAGGCCCACCCTGGATCACGTGGGGGCCGCCTTCCTGGTTGCTCTGGGGGCCACGGGTTGAGGGCATGGAAGCCCCACCCTGTAGGGGCCCGTGGTCACCGCCAGGAGGCGCCCCAATGCCTTGGGGACCTGTTACCTCAGCACTTCCGCCACACCAGGAAGTGCTGGGGGGAAGAATAAGGACGATACCCGGAGAGCTGCCGGGAGAACACGCTGGGGCGTGGCCAACGGGGGAGTGTCGGAAGCACCTGGAGCTCATCCGGGTCATGTATAAAAGGGGCCGTCTCCCTTCATTCGAGGCTAGAGTCGGGTGGAAGGAGGACAAGGCAGAAGAGGTGTGGAGGCGGCGGCGGCCCGAAGAAGGCATTTGTGGCCAGGACTGAGTGAGAGTTGGGGTTTGTGCACTAATGAACTGGGTCTGAGTGACCATATTTGTGTAAATAATTGTGTAAATAAACGTGTGGTGGTGAATTACAACATGTCCGCCTGTCTGTGTCCGGGTCGGCTCCACAGTATATTGGCGATAATTTGCATTTATTGGGGCACAGAGCAAGGAATATAAAGAAGTGCTGCAGGATTTTACTTCTATTGCGGACCAGGCCTGTGTATGTTCATCTATTTGTGTCCAGGTTTTTATAGCTTGTATGTTTGCTGCCCAGTAATAAAACTGAGAGTTCGGTAGAGTCATGCCACCTTCTGCCTTTGGTCTTTGTAGGGTCGCTCTTTGGATACGTGGATGTTTTGACTTCCAAATAAATGAGGTTATGGTTGAATCTAATTTCTTAAAAAAGTGATTTATTGATGTATATTGGGATGTTTTGAAATAAAAAGAGAAGCTTTGGAAGAATACTCATCTTAACAACGTTAATCCTTCCAGCTAAAGTGAGATGAAGGGTTGACCGTCTATGCAAGCCTTGCTCAATTTTTTCCTTAAAGACAGAAAGAGCTTTATGTTTACTTGTGATGTTTAGCCCTCGATATTTAAACTGATCTGCGATGATAAAAGGGAAGGTGTCCAATCTATTATATGCTTGAGAATTTCTGGCCTATTTCCCACTTACCTTTTCTGTCAAACGTTGAGCGTGTTGTAGCCTCCCAACTCGCCAACTACTTAACCTCTAATAATTTGATGGAACCCTTTCAGTCGGGTTTCAGGGTGCAGCACAGCTGTGAAACTGCCCTGCTACGGGTAACCAATGATTTGCTTATGGCAGCAGACTCTGGACAAGCCAGCATATTAATTCTGTTAGACCTCAGGGCAGCATTTGACACTCAGGTCAGACATGACACTCTACTGTCCAGAATGGAGAACATGCTGGGTATCTCTGGCACTGCCCTCCAGTAGTTCAAGTCCTATCTGACTGATAGGCAAGAGTTTGTTAGTCTTGGCAACAGCGGGTCCAGCTCAGCGCCAGTCACACAAGGAACTCCTCATTTTAATGTGCAAGTTGTTTACAACATCATATTTAATAAAGTGAAATATCTATAAAGGTTGTACTCATTGTCAGTGATATTAATGTTTTTATTAATTTTTATCTCTTCTTTTTTTTCCTGAAACTATCACGTCGTCAATTGGCGCCTGGTGCGGGTGCACAATTCACAGCACCCACGCTACGGCTCTGCCAGGTGGTTTAAAAACTTCATTCCACTTCACAATTCTTGAGACCACCACGCTCCTGGGAGCACTCCAGGCTTTAGAAATGGTTTGATCTCCATTCTCCTTTGTCCTGATCTTTGACTCATCACAGTTTGATCATAAAGGTCTACAGAGATTTTCACGTTTGTTCTGACATGCTGTGTGTGAACTGCAGCACCTTCTATACACAGGTTCACGTAGGCCTCTCTAAATGATGTCCAATCAATTCAGTGTGTAGCCGTCCGGCACTGCTGAGATTCATCCATCCATCCATCCATTATCCAACCCGCTATATCCTGACTACAGGGTCACGGGGGTCTGTTGGAGCCAATCCCAGCCAACACAGGGCACAAGGCAGTAAACAAACCCCGGGCAGGGTGCCAGCCTACTGCAGGGCGCATACACACACACCAAGCATGCACTTGACTAGGGCACAGGTGTCAAACTCCAGTCCTGGAGGGCCGCAGTGGCTGCAGGTTTTCATTCTAACCATCTTCTTCATTAGTGACCAGTTTTTGCTGCTAATTAACTTCTTTTGCCATAATTTTAATTAACTTGATTCCATCCCCTTAGTTGTCTCTTTTTCCTTAATTAGCAGCCAAACAATAATGAGATACAAAACAAGCCGCCACATCACACAATATCTGAAAATAAAGAAGGGTGATGGTCTTGGTAAGGCTGATCTCTCTCTGATTTTGGTGAATATTTTTTGATTCTTAGGAAAAACAGAAAAATCAACAGTTTTAAAAATGTCTGCTGTGGCAGAATGAGAGCAACAACAAGCCAATTAACAGCAAGAATCAGCTTCTCATTAAGAGATTGGTTGGAGTTTGAAATCCCAATTTAACTGGTCATCTGTCGGCTCGTTTCACATCTCATTTCTGTTTGGCTGTCATTTAATGAAGAAAGGAATCAATTCATTGGAGTGAATCCTTAAAAACAGAACTATTAAAATGAAGGGAAAAAAAGTGAATTAGCAGTGAAAACTGGTCACTGATTAGGAAAAAAGTCAGAATGAAAACCTGTAGCCACTGCGGCACTCCAGGACTGGAGTTCGACAACCCTGCACTAGAGACAATTTAGGATCGCCAATGCACCTCACCTGCATGTTTTTGGACTGTGGGAGGAAACCCACGCAGACACGGAGAGAACTACATGCAGGGAGGACCCGGGAAGCAAATCCAGACTGGTCTCCTAACTGCGAGGCAGCAGCGCTACCCACTGAGCCACCGTGCCGTCAATTTTTTTTTTTTAGAGGTCCCAGTAACGCCCCCAACCTCGGCCCAACCCGCACCACTCACACACAGAGACACACGACTTAACAGCAAAGCAAATAAATAACTATGTGATATACTGAATGAAACACAAGCAACAAATAAACAGCTAACCCTCCCTTTCCCCAACGACGATATTAATTACTGACACAACACTAAATCATATAACAATAAACACTGACAACTCAGTCCACCGACAGTCCAAACGCAACGGTAGCGGAGGAATTGCAATGGTGGAAACGATGACGATCCAAGGACAGCTTTCTGTAAGTAATGTGACAAACAGTCCTATGGGTAGTCCTGATACGGCGAGGGGTGATGAGATTTGGGGACACTGCCTCGGATGAAGCATGGTGACCAGTCCAGCACTAATCACACGACAGGCCGGCACGAGACAGGTCCTTACAGGTTCAACGATCCAGGATAGACACGATATTCCACAGGAGGTATTGGAGACGAGACAGATGGGTGAATGCGAACACAAAACAACAGGGTGCTTTTGCTGCTTCAAACCTTCTTGTACCCAGCAGCCCCTGGGGACATTACCTACAGGGCAGGCTGGGAAATGGAGTCCATTAATCCATAGCGCTGCTGCATGTGTGCCACAGGTGGACTCCAGTCAAGTTCTGGAAACGTCTCAAGGAAACTGGAGGCACCTGAGCACAATGTGGAGTGCCAGAGCTAATGGGTCAGAATACTTCTAGGAATGAGAGGTTTCAGTTTTAGATTTTTTAAATACATTTGCCAACCCAGTGCTGTCACTTTGTCATTGGGGGTTATTGAGTGAACTGCGGTGGACTGGCGCCCTGCCCGGGGTTTGTTTCCTGCCTTGTGCCCTGTGTTGCCCTGGATTGGCTCCAGCAGACCCCCGTGACCCTGTAGTTGGGATGTAGCGGGTTGGATAATGGATGGATGGTTATTGAGTGCAGACGGATGGTCACAGATGGCACGTTTCTCCATTTCAAATTAAACCAGCGACACAAAGTATGCAGAAACTCAAGGGGTCAGAAGACGTTCTTAATTCACTAAATCTCGTAGTGAAGGACTTTGGGAATGCATTTATAAATCGGGTTATTTAATCAAAGCCAAAGGAGAGCTGCCAATCCAAGATACTGGATTTTTTAGATTATTATAAGTCATCCAAAAACATGGCCACACAAGCATGTTAAAACGCCTCTCTATCCGTGACGTCTCCTCAGCCCACCCAGCCGCCACCTGGCCTACTACTTACATTTCTTAATTACTTTTAAAATAGCTTGAGGGATGAGACTGGAATAAAAAATAAAATGAAACACCACAGGAGAAGCTGCTACAACTGAGAACAATGGTTACCTCTGAGCCGTCCAAGGGTGGGTTCATCGGGCGGACCCTTTGAAAATGAGCTTCTATGGAATCAACGCATCAAAGGGTGCAAGCTGAAACTCAGGAAGCAGATGCGTTCTTATTTCAACTTCTCGTTGTGGAATTCGAGAAACGGGGTGGTGAAGTGAGGTGAGAGGGATGGGAACATCTTTGACGAAACCCACGGATGGAAGTGCCACCCGCCGCTGTGTCATGACAGGAACGCAGGGCCGTCTTAACAGCATCCTAGGCCATGAGCAAAAGTAGCGCCCCCAAAACAGAAACAACACGTAGGCATTGTGGACACCAATGCTTCTGGGGCCCCCAGCAAGTGCCCATTGTGCCCGTACGTTAAGGCAGCCCTGCAGGAACGTAACCCTATGATCCATTGTCCTTGTAGATAATCATCTCTGTTCTACATGCAATGTGACATCTGACACCCTGGAGATGAATGTCTCGTGTTTTGAGAAAGCGGTGCTGTCCCACTTTCAGAGCAGCATATCGCACACCCTGGACCCGCTGCAGTATGCCTACCGGGCCAACAGATCCATCTCTGATGCCATCGTGGCCACACTATATTATTCCCTCTCCCACCTGGAGAACAAAGACTCCTACATCAGGATGCTCTTTGTTGACTACAGCGCTGCCTTTAACACGGTTATCCCCCATAAACTCACCCATACACTGCCTGCACCCCACCCTTTGTGACTGGCTCTTAGACTTTCTGATTGGCAGGCTCCAGTCTGCCAGGATTGGTAATAGGATTTCAGCCACCATTATCACAAACACAGGTACCCCACAGGGATGGGTCCTCAGCCCCATCCTCGACATCCTGTTCACCCACGACTGTGTCGCCTCCCACAAAGATCGCATCATCCTAAAGTTCGCAGGCGACAATACAGTGATGGGACACATCACTGGTGGGGACGACAGGAGGGAGGTGGCCAGTCTGGTGTCATGGTGTGACGACAACAACCTCACCTTCAACACCGACAAGATGAAGGAGATGATGGTGGACATGAGGAAGGAGAGGAGACCTCACCGGCCACTGTTCATCCGAGGGCTTGAAGTGGAGGTGGTGAGCAGCATTAAATACCTGGGCGCCTACAGCAGTGAGGACCTCACATGGACACTTAACACCACACAGCGGCTGTACTTTCAGAGAAGGCTGAGGAAGTTTGGTATGTCGACTAAGATCCTCGGCAACTTCTACAGCTGCATTGTTGAGAGCATCTTGACCAGCTGCATCACCGTGTGGTACGGCAACACTACTGCTATGGACCGCAAACACCTGAAGAAAAGATCACCAGGACCCCAGTGCCCTCTCTGCAGAGCATCTACAACTGCAGAGTCCGCAGGAGAACTGCCTCGATCCTCAGGGACCCCCAACACGAACTGTTCACACTTCTACCCTCAGGCAGGAGGTACAGACGTATGAAATGCAGTGCCTGTCTCACCTCCTCCCTAAACTCAACCTTGCAGTCTTCCTTTTTCAACTTCCACCATTTGATCCTTGGCTCTGCCCTCACTCTCTTCCTCTTCTTGATCTCCAACGTCATCCTACAGACCACCACCCTAAGCTGCTTAACTACACTATCCCCTGCCACCACTTTGCAGTCTTCAATCTCCTTCAGATCAACTCTTCTGCATAGGATGTAATCTACCTGTGTGCATCTTCCTCCAGTCTTGTATGTCACCCTATGTTCCTCCCTCTTCTTAAAATACGTATTCACCACAGCCATGTCCATCCTTTTGGAAAAATCCACTATTCTCTGACCTTCTTCATTCCTCTCCTTGACACCATACCCACCCATCACCTCCTCGTCTCCTCTGTTCCCTTCACCAACATGCCCACTGAAATCCGCTCCAATCACCACTCTCTGTCCCTTGGGTACACTGTTCATCACTTCATCCAACTCACTCCAAAAATGTTCTTTCTCACCCGTCGCACACCCAACTTGAGGTGCATATGCACTAAGAACATTCATCATCACACCTCCAATATCCAGCTTCATAATCATCACTCTGCCTCACACTGTTTTCACCTCCAGAACACTCTTGACGTGCTGTTCCTTCAGAATAACTCCTACTCCATTTCTCCTCCCATCCACACCATGATAGAACAATTTGAACCCACCTGTGATCCACCTGGCCGTACTCCCCTTCCATTTAGTCTCTTCACACACAATATATCAACCTTCCTTCTCTCCATCATATCTGCTAACTCTCTCCCCTTACCAGTCATACTGCCAGCATTCAAAGTTCCTACCCTCAGTTCCACTCTCTTTACTTTCCTCCTCTCCTCCTGCCTTCGGACATGTCTCCCCCTCATCTTCTCCTTCTCCTTCTTCGGCCAACAGTAGCCCAATTTCTGCCAGCACCCTGTACTGATGGCGATCATTGTCATCCCGGGGCTCGACCGATCCGGTATGGAAATTTGTATTGTTGTCCGCATATTGATTTGGCAAAATTTTGCACCGGATGCCCTTCCTGGCATAACCCTCCCCATTTATCCGGGCTTGGGACCGACATGAAGAAACACACTGGTTTGTGGATCCCCTGTGGCTGGGTGGCAGGACTTCCAGGCTAAAGAACTCTTTCTTTCCCAAGGCCATCAGACTCCTAAATAACTGACTGGAGTTTATAACTGTGATCTACCTCATTCGGTCGACCTCACACAACTGTATTTGACTTGTCCATCACACACCTACCTGCACATTACACTTTATATTTCTATTCTGTTTTTATACTTTATGCTGCCTCTGTTACTTATTATCTATCTGCTATTTATTATTTATGTTTATCTTTATCCGTTGGTTTTGTCATTTGGTGTGGACAGCAAAGAAAGAATCTCATTGTACAGGGTGTCAATGAGTGGACGCTAGGGGTCGCTGTTGCCCCGTGAAACCCAACGGACAGAGGCAGACACTGGTTTAAAAGCACCAAGAAGTATTTTAATTTTCTTCTCCAAAGTGCCCCAAAGCACCTCCACCACCATAAACAATAAACAAATCAATAATACGAATACAACAATCCAATCCTCCACTCCCAGCAGCTCCGTCAAACACCCTCCCAACTCCGGCTCTCCTTGCTGGGTCTGCACCAGTCCTTTAAATAGTCCTTGACCCGGAAGTGCTCCTGTCCTTCTGTCCATGTGATTCCATAGCACCTCCGGGTCAGATAAAGACATATTTTTCTTCAGCCCGGAAGTACTTCTGTTTCTCCGTCTTCGTGACTTGGGAGTATTTCCGAGCTAGCAGGAAAATAAAAATCCTTGCATCTCCAGGCACCGTCCCACGATGGCACCCATGGCACCCAGCAGGGCCGTGAAGCCAAACTTCATCTCCCATGGTGCCCTGCGGGAATCCGGGGCACCTCCATGCTGCAGGGAAGACGCCGTCTGGTGTCTTGGATGTGTCGGCCGGGATGAGCTGCCGTGTTTCCTTACTGTGCACATGACAATAAAACTTGAACTTGAACTTGAATGTCGTCAGGAATGAACAACTCCTCATGTTTCAGTACTGACACGGAGGGTCACATTGCCATTGAGGGTGTTATATTTAAGCCAGGGTTTCCCACATGGCTTATGTTTAAATTCCATTTTTCAGTTCTTTCTTAACTCTTTGAGGGCTGAATATTTTTTCAAAAAACTCAATTTTCTGAAAAGCACACAAAGCAATGGTTTCATACATAAATCAACATAAAACGTCTATTGTTATGCTGTGGCAGCTGTTGGCGCATGTTCGGCATCTCTGGCAGCAGTGGCTGCGTGGGGGCGCCTCGATGGTCAGCAGGAATGCACAGTGAGCTGGCTGCCTGGCTGTCTTCGCAAAGCAGGTCGGCGGCGGTGGCAGTGGCAGTGGCAGTGTGGCACAATATGGTTTGTACCTCTTGTCATCATACATGGTGGTCCTCCCAGGTGACTGCTGCTGTAGGCGCATCAGCTACACGAAAGTGTTCATCACCAAGATAAGCTGGGGACCAATCAGATGATGCTGGTACCTCACTTTTGCTTTTTGATCTCCATCTCCAGATCACTTGAATTAAACCTGAAATCCGACAAGTCAGAGTCCTATTCAACAAAATTATGTACAACGTCCATGGAGTATTTTGCTTTGCACATTTGCTTTGGTCTCTCATCAGATGTCGATGCCATTTTACAGGTTGTTTGCTCTTCGCTGCTCACACACGTGTAGGGAATCGAGGTTAAATAAGCAAAGCTATGTAACTTTCCTATCTATCTATCTATCTATCTATCTATCTATCTATTATATAGTGTCTTTCCTATCTATCTATCTATCTATCTATCTATCTATCTATCTATCTATTATATAGTGTCTTTCCTATTGATCTATCTAATTATATAGTGTCTTTCTTATCTATCTATCTATCTATCTATCTATCTATCTATCTATCTATTATATAGTGTCTTTCCTATCTATCTATCTATCTATCTATCTATCTATCTATCTATCTATTATATAGTGTCTTTCCTATCTATCTATCTATCTATCTATCTATCTATCTATCTATCTATCTATCTAATTATATAGTGTCTTTCCTATCTATCTATCTATCTATCTATCTATCTATCTATCTATCTATCTATCTATCTGTCTATCTATTATATAGTGCCTTTCACATCCATCTACCTATTCATCTATCAAACAGTCGTGTTTTGTCGCAGTTTACAGCCAGTTACTTTTCTGGTGCTGCTGCTTGCCGGAAAGGAGACTGTGGAAGATTGTGGGTTCGGTTCCTCCCTGTGTGGATAGCGCTTTGAGTACTGAGAAAAGCGCTATATAAATGTAATGAATTATTATTATTAATTATTATTATTTCTCTACCCCTGAATTTTGACAAAAGTCGACATCAGCCCTGAAAGAGTTAATGCTTTCATTGCTATCCATCCATCCATTATCCAACCCGCTATATCCTAACTACAGGGTCACGGGGGTCTGCTGGAGCCAATTCCAGCCAACACAGGGCGCCAGGCAGGAAACAAACCCCGGGCAGGGCGCCAGCCCACCGCAGGACACACACACACACTAGGGACAATTTAGGATCACCAATGCACCTAACCTGCATGTCTTTGGACTGTGGGAGGAAACCCACGCAGACACGGGGAGAACATGCCAACTCCACACAGGGAGGACCCGGGAAGCGAACCCACAGGTCTCCTAACTGTGAGGCAGCAGTGCTACTACTGCGCCACCGTGCTGCCCGTAACACACAATATGTCAAAAATGAAAATAAGTATTTCATCTGCAGATCAGCTGAGACTCCTAGCGAAGTCGGAGCTTTTATGCCAGTTACTGAAGGAGTCAATGCCCTGACCCCGGAGACCACACCCCTAGAAACGTGGCATGTGCCCCTGACAACGGTACACAGCATGGCTTCTCTTAAAGTACGAGGTTACAGAACACTGGATTTCATCTTAAATCATGACAGGGTTCCACTGTATTTAGATTATCCATCCATTATCTAATCCGTTATATCCTAACTACAGGGTCACGGGGGTCAACTTGAGCCAATCCCAGCCAACACAGGGCGCAAGGCAGGAAACAAACCCCAGGCAGGGTGCCAGCCCATCACAGGTATTTAGATTAGATAAACTTTATTAATCCCAAGGGGACATTCAGATGAATACAGAAGCAGAGGCATAAACAAAACAAGGATACGAACTCACAGGACAAATAATACAATCAATCCATCAATACAAATATATAAATAATTGTATTTTGTGCAGAATTATA
>JANRMT010062835.1:5724948-5738705 GCA_026402145.1 Polypterus bichir lapradei | reverse complement strand
TATATATGTACTAGTAATAGGATGTCAGGGCTGAATGGGTTAATAATAATAAATTTTATTTTTATAGCGCCTTTCCCATCCTCAAGGCGCTTATTAGAAGAAGGCCATGACGTAACAAACTGTGACAAAAGTGAAAGAGTTCCAAACACTTTCTGAAGGCGATTTCCCATCCGTGACCATTCCGATTGGCCCCCTTTGCTCCAGTGCATGCATGCTGTAACCACAAGAGGGCGCCACTGAGTCCCAAACCCTCATTCATTCCTTTTGGCCGCCACCTTTATCCAAAGTGACTTACAACATTTGAGATACAATTGGTTCCATTTCTTTAGTTTATCCAATTGGAGCACAGGCGGGTCAAGTGACTTGCTCGGGGGAACACCCTGTCAGTGGCAGGATTTGAACCCACAACCTCATGGTTTGAGGTCCAAAGGCTTAACCACTGCACTACAGACACAGTAATGCCCACACCCACTTCCAACTCAAATATTCAAATACTCAAATCCCCCTTCCTTCTGCAAGAGCGTAGCCCACTGCCCCCTGAAACTGACTCAGTTACAGTAAGACGGTGGGCTTTCTTTTAAAATCAACCCGGGAATTGCTTCCGGTCTCCTCTCCAAGTCGTCCAAAGTAATTCAGGCTTGTGTAGTAACCAGGACAGTCTTCCCCTGGCAGTGCCCTCTGGTGGTCCCCAAAGACCCTGACAGGGCTGCATTTTCCCATGTAGATGTCCAAATCTGATTTATCCCCGAGGAACACTGCCACCTGGTGCGTGGGGGAATGACCTGCTCCTGGCGAGTCCATTCTCCCAGACCTTCCATTATGGCCCCCTGGCTGAATATGAAACCTTCCATTATCGCCATCAGGATGCCTGTCCTTCCTCCTGGGCACCCATGATGCCAACATGTGCCAACACTACCAGTGCAGGTGTCTTCCATTCTTCTGCTGTTCCATACCATGTGGTTTATTTTCTGTCTCCAACCCCCTGGCACCCAGAGCCACCCCATCACAAGATACGGAGAGCTGGCGTCATACCCAGTGTGGCATCGGCCTTCTAGTGAAATCCGGGACTCCTTTTCTTTTCCCTCAGAATTTTGTTTTCATCTTTAGGAATTCCAGATAGCACAGGCAAGGCTATTCAGCAGCAAACGGCATGACTGCTTTCAAAGTGCCTGTCAGCAAAGCCCCTCGTTAGCTGTCAACGGCCGCTTTAAGCGGGTCCGGTGGCGAAGCAAAGCAGACGGAGAATCAGTCCTGACATGTATGACGTGCGCCGGGGCTCACTTGTTAGCACTCTACGATTTCAGCTATGCTAGACATTCAAACACTTGGCACCGGTAGCTGCCGTCTTGAGGAACAAGACGTTCAGTGCTGCACGGGAAGGAGCCACACGGGTCACCCTTTGAACACTGCGGATGTTTGCTACAAATAACCCGACAGCAGCGGCTCGAGGACACAACGCCAGGAGGGACGGTGCACTCCATTGCTTTTGTTCTTCTTGAGGAATGCAAATCATTCCGGGGGGGTCACCTCTTGGTCATTTCTCCTCTTTGATGACAGCCCTCCTTCATCCTTTGATTTTTTTTTTTTAATTTTTTTCCACATTTGGTCTGGTCGGTGATATCTATAGTTTTGTGAAAAAATATTTGCCCCCCCCCCCCCCCCAACGCCTTCCTCTATTTTTGCTTCTTCGTAACACTTCATGGTTTCTGATTGCCAAACTAATTTCAGTTGAATACAAAAGACAACCTGGGGAAAACACAAAACATACACTCCCCCACCGGCCACTTTATTAGGTACACCTTGCGAGTCCCAGGTCGGACACCCCACTCGTCTTCAGAACTGAAAGGAATTCTTCATGGCGTAGCTTCAACAAGGTGCTGCCAACATTCCTCAGGGATCTGGGTCCATACTGACATGACGGCATCACCGCAGTTGCTGCAGCTTTGACCCTGCGCTACGAGAGCACCGTCGCTCCATCACTTTCCACCCTTGCGCTCCTTCCACTCTTTTTACTGGGACTTCCTTCTCCTCCTGACCAGTGGCGTAATTCGAGTTCGTGCTCCTCGGGGCGGGGCTTCAATTTGCCGCCCTCCAACATATCTGAATATGTTAACCTATTTAAATAAAAATTAAGATGACGTATACATAAAAATTAAGATACATTTTGCATAGATTTATTCATATATAGAGAAACAGCAATAATTTTTCACATATAATTATTTATAATAGGGTGACCAGATGGGTTCGGCTATAAAGGAGGACACCGACGGTCAAAAAGGAGGACAAAAATTACCAAATATATTTTCCAACTCCAATCAACCGCTAACCGAGTCCGTTGCACCGTCAGGCGGAAATAGAATATAAAACAGTGTGGCCGCTACTTGATGTTACAATTATTGATAACGTGATAACGTAACGTAATGTCACGCGGATTAATGGAGAATGGCCGAAGGCTGCTCATTCTCGGTATATATCACATGTAATTAGTCAAAAACGGTCAACTCTGCTCGTGATTCTGTGAAAGGAGGACATTTTCATGAATTTTTGGAATGCCTGGAGGACAGAGGAAACCATGTTAAGAAAGAGGACATGTCCTCCTTTTGGAGGACGTCTGGTCACCCTAATTTATAAGCATCAACTAGACAAGAATATAGTATAGACGCACTGATAAGCCATGTTCTGATTATTAGTTTAATATAATTACGCTGTGAAAACCAAAACCAGCGTGGTGTACAAGTGATAGGTGCAAAGCAAGAATGCATTCAGATTGATAACGAAACAAAATTATAAATTGTAAATCAGTTTTTTATCTTCCTAGAAATTACTATTAGTGTAACGTTTATTGTTTATTTTGGTTATCAATATATAAAAAGCCAAATACCACTGACTCACTCATCATGAAACCTCCCGAACTATGAGGACTTGGGACTTGGAATTTGGAATGTAGGTTACCCTTGGCCCATAGGTGCGCGCTAAGAAACGGTTTTAAAAATCTCGTGGTCCAAGCGCATTCTGTCTGTATGTCTGTCCGCTTTTCACGAGAGAATTACTTAACGGATTTAGATCGGGTTGTTTTCTATATTTTGCTCGAACTGTCCGGTTGATTTTGCGACTTCTCTCATCGCGCTAAGTACCAGAGTTCGCCTGAGGTACCGATGTATTTGGGGGGCGGGGCCTTCCTCATCCACTCGCCAGCCTCTGTTCGAGTATACGTCTCGCCACGTGTTGGAGCGCACCTTGGAGTCCGGGTACTTTTTGGTATTTGAAATTTCGTTTCAGAAAATATTTAAAAAATGAGAAACGTATTTGATTTTCAACTTAAAAGGGTCAAATGAAAAACGCAAAACAATTACTTTTTTCCTTTTGTTCTTTCGCACATCACAAATGAAAAATGCAACAAACGAGAACGAGAAAACGCCCTTTATTTATTTCTCAGTAAGTAACAACAATAACGTCCATAAAAGAACTGCTACATCAATGAAGCACAGTTTGCAAAGCTTGTATTTTTACCTGATAGATGCGACTTTGTTTTTCTGCAGTCATGTCCTCATCCCGGAGTGTCACTCTTTTACTGTTCCAAAAAACAACGTAATGGTCCATCCTCTGCTGATGCCAGTGTAACTTCAAGGCCGTCGATATATGTTTTGTGAGGAGGGAGGTCTGTTCGCACGTGTCGTCAAAAATCGCGCAGAAGAGGAAGTACTTCCGGTTTCAGACAACAAAAATGCGTCTGTTTTGTTGTTTTTGAGCTATTACAATTTCATTACCCATCCATCCATTATCCAGCCTGCTATATCCTAACTACAGGGTCACAGGGGTCTGCTGGAGCCAATCCCAGTGCACAAAGCAGGAAACAAACCCCGGGCAGGGCACCAGCCCACCGCAGGGCACACACACACACACACCAAGCAGACACTAGGGGCAATTTAGAATTGCCAATGTACCTAACCTGAATGTCTTTGGACTGTGGGAGGAAACCAGAGCACCTGGAGGAAACCCATGCAGACTCCACGCAGGGAGGACCCAGTAAGCGAACCCAGGTCTCCATACTGCGAGGCAGCAGCACTACCCACTGCGCCACCGTGCCACCCTCCTTAATTGTTTCTTTTTCCTTAATTAGCAGCCAAATAATAATGAAATCCAAAATGAGCCAAACCCAGACCAGCAAACTGTGACCATCACACAATATCTGAACATAAAGAAAAATGACGGTCTCAGGAATGTTGATTTTCTCAGGTCCACGTAACATTTGACTAGAGCTCTTAGAAAAGAGAAAAATCAACAACTTTGGAAATGTCGCCTATTGCACAACGAGAGCAGCAACAAGCCATGAAATTAAAGAACAAGTTTAATTAACAACAAGACTTGGCTGCTAATTAAGCAGCTGGTTGGAGTGAAATTGGTTGGAATTTGAGGCCCTGACTTAGCTGGTCTTCTGTCGACTCCCTCACTTCACATTTCATTTCTGTTTGGGTGCCATTGAAGGAAAGAAATTCAGGGAAACGATGTCAATTAAAATTAATTCCGAAGAAGTTAATTAGCAGGTCACTCATTATTAAGAAAAGGGTTAGAATGAAAACCTGCAGCCACTGAGGCCCTCCAGGACCGGAGTTGGGGACCCCTGTTTTAGACCAAATGAAGCTCTTCCGATGTTACCTTTAATTAGTTGTGCTAGTGAATTAAAGGAGTGGATGGATGAGAACGGCTTGTCTTTAAACAGACGTATATAATTAATTGGAGGGAATGACGCTGATCACAATAATATTCTGTCATCATTTAACTCAGTTGGAGTCCCCATTAATTTTACTGAATCAGCCCACAATCTCAGTGTTATCTTTGACTCTTGCATGTCATTTAAAGCGCACATTACAAAGTTGTCCAAATCAGATTTCTTCTATCTTAAAAATGATGGGAAATGAAGAAGGTTTTTTCTAAATAGGCGGGATACTGAAAAATTAATTCCTGCATTTATCTCTAGTAGGATTGACTACTGCAATGCGGTGTTCACTGGATGTTCAAACTGTTCTTTATTCAGCCTCCAGTTAATCCAAAATGCTGCTGCAAGAATTATTACAAGAACTAGAAAGTACGAACACATAACTCCAGTTCTTAAATCCTTACACTGGCTCCCGGTTAAGTTTAGGGCAGATTTCAAAATCCTCCTTTTAACATATAAAGCCTTAAATGGCCGAGGTCCGACTTACTTATCTGAACTTATCCTGACTTACCAACCAGAGCGCACATTAAGATCTCAAGATGCCAGTCTGCTTATGATTCCAAGGGTTAATAAAATAACAGTGGGAGGTCATGCTTTTAGTTACAGGATCCCCTAAACTGTGGAGTGGTCCGCCTGCTACTATAAGAGATGCCCCTTCAGTCTCAGCTTTCAAATGCCAGCTGAAGACTCACCACTTCAGTTTAGTACACCCTGACTAGAGCTGCTGATTAGATCCAATTCAATAGATCCAATAGATGGTGCATCACAAACATCTGCAATAATAAAATGTGTTGCATTTGTCATTCCAACAGATGGCACATCACACATATTATCACTGCTTTTATGAATCACATTCCAAATCCACCTTAATAAAAGGATGTGCATCTCTATATCTGTGTGTCCATCTGGTTGCTATGTCTCTGTCATTACAAAAGAGGATGCATCACAAACATTTTGTATTAATAAAAAGCAGCCCATAATAAAAAAGCATTCCAACAGATGGTGCTTCACAAACATTAACACTTCTTTTATGAATTTCATACCAATTGACATATAACAGAGGCATATGCACTGCATTTGTTATTCCAACAGATGGTGCATCCCACATCTTAGTGCTGCTTTTATGAATCTCATACCAAACCCACCTTATTAAAAAAGTGTCTCTGTGACTGTATAGCTGTGTGCTTAACCGGTTGCTGTGTCTCTGTCATTCCAACATATGGCGCATCACAAACATTAGCATAGTCTTTATGAATCCCTCACCAAATCCACCTAAATAAAAGGAAATGTATCTTTATACCTATGTATCCATCTGCTTGCAATGTCTCTGTCATTCCAACATCACATAACTTTGTACCAATAAAATGCATTGCATTCATCATTCCAACAGATGGTGTTTCACAAACATTAACACTGCCTTTATGAATTCTATGTCAAATGGCAGATGACAGAGACATATGCATCGCATGTGTCATACCAATAGATGGTGCATCACAAACATCTGTAGTTATAAAATGCATTGCATTTGTCATTTCAACAGATGGCACATCAAAACATCATCACTGCTGTCATGAATCCCATACCCTTAATAAAAGGATAAGTGTCTGTGCATCTGTGCCCCTGCCCGGCTGCTGTATCTGTCATTACAACAAAGGGTGAATGACAAACATTTGTAGTAATAAAATGCGGTGCATTTGCCATTCCAACAGATGATGCTTCACAAGCATTAAAACTGCTTTTATGAATTGCATACCAAATGACATACAACATACATATGAATTCCATTTGTCGTTCCAACAGATGGTATATCCCCCATGTTTGCATTGCTTTTATGAATCTCACACTAAACCCACCTTAATAAAAGTGTCTCCGAGTCTGGATATCTGTGCGCCTATTCAGTTTCTAGGTCTTTGTCATTCCAACAGATGGTGCATCACAAACTACTTTTATGGATTCCGTACCAAATGACATACAACATACATATGAATTGCATTTGTCATTCCAACAGATGGTGCATCGCACAACTTAGCATTGCTTTTATTAATCTCACACCAAACCCACCTAATAAAAGTGTCTCTGCATATTTGTGTGCCTATTCAGTTGCTACATCTTTGGCATTCCAACAGATGGTGCATCACAAGCATGAAAATTGCTTTTATGAATTCCATACCAAATAACATACAACATACATATGAATTCCATTTGTCGTCCAACAGATGGTGCATCCCCCATGTTTGCATTGCTTTTATGAATCTCACACTAAACCCACTTTAATAAAAGTGTCTCTGAGTCTGGATATCTGTGCGCCTATTCAGTTGCCATGTCTTTGTCATTCCAACAGATGGTGCATCACAAAAATTTGTAGCAATAAAATGCATTGCATTCGTCATTCCAACAGATGATGCTTCACAAACTACTTTTATGGATTCCGTACCAAATGACATACAACATACATATGAATTGCATTTGTCATTCCAACAGATGGTGCATCGCACAACTTAGCATTGCTTTTATTAATCTCACACCAAACCCACCTAATAAAAGTGTCTCTGCAGATTTGTGTGCCTATTCAGTTGCTACATCTTTGGCATTCCAACAGATGGTGCATCACAAGCATGAAAATTGCTTTTATGAATTCCATACCAAATAACATACAACATACATATGAATTCCATTTGTCGTTCCAACAGATGGTACATCCCCCATGTTTGCGTTGCTTTAATGAATCTCACACTAAACCCACCTTAATAAAAGTGTCTCTGAGTCTGGATATCTGTGCGCCTATTCAGTTGCCATGTCTTTGTCATTCCAACAGATGGTGCATCACAAAAATTTGTAGCAATAAAATGCATTGCATTCATCATTCCAACAGATGGTGCTTCACAAACATTAACACTGCCTTTACAAATTCAATGTCAAATGGCAGATGACAGAGACATATGCATCGCATGTGTCATACCAACAGATGGTAAATCACAAACATTTGTAGTAATTCATTTCATTACTTCAAATGTTTGTTATTTGCCATCTGTTGGCATTACACATGCAATGCATTTTATTGCTACATGAATTACAAAATACATTCCAATAGATGGTACACTGCAGACCTTAACTCTGAACACGCTGAGGTCTGTGCTGATTACTTAGATTAAACACCATTTTAGAAGAAATACGCAATTATGCATAGCAACCAGACAGACAGACACGCACACACAGTTGGTCTTTTATTAAAGTGGGTGGCACCTTTCAAAATAGGTTTGTTCGCCAAAGAATGCAGAACAGAGGTGACCAGTTAAAACAGAAAATAAAAACCAGCATCGAATAAAAATGATTTGATAACACACATCATAATTAAAAGAGATGACACTGCTCAGTTTATTTAGTGTCGGGTGGCTGAGCGGTTAGCTCAGGGTCTTTGGCTCTCATCCTAGTCCTGACTATGGTCCACGTGGAGTTCCCATGTTCTCCCTGTGTGTCAGGGCTGTTCTTCAGGTGCTCCAGTTTTCCTCCCACACATTTGTGCCTTGACTCGAGTGGCTCTGTGTGTGTGTATGTGAGAGGGTCCTGTGGCGCCCCCTCTAGGGTTTGATCCTGCCTTTCACCCGACGGGCTCTCACTAATTCAGAATGTCCTTTTGTTTCTAGTGACTGAAGCCTTTGTCCTCACAGTTTGGCTCCTTCTCAGTATCAGTAATGTTTTGTAAAATTCACATATGCATCTGTCGTTTAATTAAATCAAGAACATTTTTATTTGACTTCATGCTTGCCAAAACATATTTGCCACTGACTGTCTGTCCTCATTCTGTCTGAAGAGGTGTCACTGTCCATGGCCCTTTTACAATGGCAGAGGGGCAAAAGCTGTTCATGCATCAATCATTCAGTCCAGTTAGCTTGATGAAATCTTTCTGCATTTTCTGATCACACCAGCCTGCTGCCCCTTTCAATCGTTATTTATTAAACAAGTGGTGATGGAAAAATACGCCTCAACATGGAGGCTTCTGTTGTCTGGCACTGGCAGCTGCTTAAAGGAAGTGCAGGACGAAAAAAAAAAAAAAATGAAAGACACGCAACATCATCAAATGTGCTGAACCCAGTGTAAGGTCAAGAGAGTGGAGCCTAACCTAGCAGCACTGGGCTGAAAGCAGGAAAACAACTCTGAACCAGGTGAGAGACCACCCGGGACCCACAAACAATCACCAGTCAGCCTGATGCACAGGTCTTTGGGATGTGAGAGGAAAATGAAAGCCACATTAGCAGAAGGAGAACATGAAGAAGCCACAGAGAAGAAGAATCGGCCGGCGACGGGGAATCCGTAGAAGGCAGCAGTCCTAATGACTGCACTACACTCTGTTATATTCTTATACACATATACAGTCATATGAAAAAGTCTGGGACCCCCTCTCAGCCTGCGTAATAAGTGACTCTCCTTTCAACCAGAAAGATAACAGTGGTATGTCTTTCATTTCCTAGGAACATCGGAGCACTGGGGTGTTTTCTGAACAAAGATTTTCAGTGACGCAGTATTTAGTTGTATGAAATTAAATCAAATGTGAAAAACTGGCTGTGCACAAATGTGGGTCCCCTCGTCATTGTGCTGATTTGAATGCCTGTCACTGCTCAATGCTGACTACTTGCAACACCAAATTGGTTGGATTAGCTTGTTAAGCTTTAAACTTCATAGACAGATGTGTCCAATCATGAGAAGTTATGCAGGGGTTGGATATTCCAAGAAGACAATGACCCAAAACACAGTTGGAAATCTACAAAGGCATTCATGCAGAGGGAGAAGTCCAATGTTCTGGAATCACAGTCCCCTGACTTGAAGATCATCGACAGTCTATAGGATGATTTGAAGCAGGCTGTCCATCAAATTGAACTGAACTGGAGAGATTTTGTATGAAGAATGGTCAGAAATACCTCCATCCAGAATCCAGACACTCATCAGAGGCTATAGGAGGACAGCGTCGAGAGGCTCAAAGGAGCAAAAGGAGGCTCAACTAAGTATTGATGTCATATCTCTGTTGTGGTGCCCACATTTATGCACCTGTCTAATTTTGTTATGATGCATATTACATACTTTCTGTTAATCCAATAAACTTAATGTCACTGCTGAAATCCTGCTGTTTCCATAAGGCATGTCGTATATTAAAAGGAAGTTGCTACTTTGAAAGCTCAGCCAATGAGAAACAAAAATCCAAAGAATTAACAGGAGTTTCCAAACTTTTTAATATGACTGTATACACAGATACACACACACAAATATATATACATATTTATTTATTTATTTAGAACATTCTGGATGAGTACATTATATATATAGATATATAGATATATATAAATATATATATATAAATATATATATATATATATTATATATATATATACTGTACATATACATATATACACACACACAATGATAGATAGATAGATAGATAGAAATGAAAGGCACTATATAACAGATCAGGGGTCCTCAGTCACAGTCCTGGAGGGCCGCAGTGGCTGTAGGTTTTTGTTCTAACCTGGTTGCTTAATTAGAAAACAATTTTTGCCAATAATTTCATTTCGTGCTTTAACTCCGCTATGTCAGGTCATTCTCATATCCTAGTTTTTCTTCCCCTTTCTAAGGATATCATCCTAATGATTTGAAGGCTAAAATGGAGGAGTAAATTCTCAGTCCTTCACTTTTTTCTCTTCATTTTCCTTCCAAGTATTTAATTAAACCCAAATAGTGCATGATAAATACACACAGAGGTGGTAACAAGCTAAATGGAGAAATGCATGTCATTTGCATGTCATTGTTAATTAGTTTAAGAAATTGAAATAAGCAATAAGGGTTTTTAACGAGCAAGACAACTAAAGTGAAGCAGAAGTGTCACTTGAGCAGTAAGCGCTTCTTATTAAGCAACTGGGTGGGAGCAAAAACCTGCAGCCACTGCGGCCCTCCAGGACTGTGATTGAGGACCCCTGTAATAGATCAATAGATAGATAGATATGAAAGGCGCTATATGATAGAGAGATAGATAGATAGATAGATAGTTTCACACTCCAACACATACACATCAGGAATCAATGTATGACCTCCTACCCACCTGCAGGTCTTTCTAAACAAACACCTGAATGTCACGCCATGCGTAATAAGAAAGCGTTTATTTTACAATAAGTTTAAAAAGCGGATCATCAAAAACTCATTAACGGAACTTGTACTCTTTTTCAAAATTTCAAGAGTTTTAAACGTGCCATTGTGCGATTTAGGTTATATTGTAACTTTGTATTAGGAATAATTTCTGATGGGTGATTTGGGATATGACGTAAATATATAGCTGTACAGTTGTGATTTTAAAAAGCACAATTCTGGTTTAAGGTTCGTAGTCCTCCCCACGATCACCCCTAAAGCGACCCACCCCAAGTCAGACTCCGCTGATGCTTGCAGATGTGGGAGGAAAAAGTACAAGAGACGAATTAGTTGCACATTCTGCAGAGGCTGTGCCACGCGGGACTCGTACCCAGTATTCCTCGCCCGTGACTGCAATCCCCCATACGCATGTGCGCGCGCGTGGATCGCGATGTGAAACTCCAATCACCTGTCGACTTCACTTGCATTTTCGCGTCCCGTTTTGTTATGTCGCCCTACACGTCACCACGCCACAAAACCCTCGTCTATCCGTTCGTTTTCTGCAGGGTCGAGTGCTGGCTCCGAAGCTGATCCTGACAGCATCTGTCTTTGTGCAAGAGAACCCCGAACGCCATGTGTGAGAAATAGAAATCACCAACAGGAGCGCACTGAACTCCAAGTTAAAAAGCCATTATTAATCAAGTCCGTATTAAAATAAAAAAGCCCACATGGGATACTATTACTTAGGTTCCGAAATGTTATTCCGCTTTTGTTTTTTTTTGCAAAGGCTGTCCTTAATTTGATCCTGCCTTGCACCTAAAAATGTCGGGATTGGCTCCGGTCCGCCGGGAACCTGCGTTGCATAAGGCGGGTGTCAGATTATTATATTATATGATACACGAATATACTTGAAATAGTGCCATGTATGATCACTCTACGCCTCTTCCAGCGTGTATTTAATTCAATTCAATTTCTTTGTTTTTCGTCCCAAGAGGAAAATTTTGCTTTCCAGCAGCTTTTACCAAAAAAAACACACCATAACATTAAAAACACATCAACAAAACCCAGCCAATAAATCTAATAAAGCTACGAGCATGATTCTCATGGTGAACCCTTAGATCAAACATATTACACATAAAAATTAAACCAACACTGACAACTTGACAGATGATTGTTGCAAAGTCAGGTCCCATTAGGCACACCCGCACCTCCACTTACAAGACAAATCTGGAAAGTCCACTTGCGCACAACAGCTCTCGTGAAGAATCGACTGGAAGTGAACAAGCAGGGACCGGCGTCCCGATTCGTACGATTGTCACCAGACTGTGACAAGACAGCGGACCATCGCGGGCGGCATCGCCTGCTTACCTGACACAGGGCGCACGTTAGGGTTATCACTACGCCAAAGGTCCTTCTGCAAATCAGCGCTGCCATCTCGTCCGCACTTCTAAGATTATTCAAGTGTAATTTCTCCAGGTTGTCCTCTTGTTACGGTGTTCCAGGTTTAGTTTTTCCCTCTCAGTGACACCTCAAATCACTCGCCGCTCCGTATTTCGTAATTATTAATTCCACACGGCTTTAACTTGGCGGCTTTTGACGACTTCTAAGTAATTCTTCTCAATCTTAAGGCAACTCTTCTTGCTGAGCTCGTTGCCTCGGGTTGGTCACTAAAAGGGTGGATGGTGCTGTGACATTTTAAAGCTCACTTTCCACTTTTTTCGCGCCGAGGACACCATGTTGCTGCATTTATAAGTTTGCATACCAGCAGTGCGTCAGAGTAGCGGCTCACCCACCTTACATTTCTTAAAGGGACAGACAGCCTCGTTCTCGAAAACGCACGAAAAAGCCCGAGCTGCGCCTTCTGAGTGAGATCGGGGTCGAGTCACCGGGCAGGCGTGAAGTGTCTGTGACATCGCGAGATTTTCTGATCGCTACAATCGGGATCGGCGCACCTGTATGTCTGTCTTGGTTTTCTTCGTCGAGCCCCAGAGTCGTGCGGCTGGCCAATCCAAAGCGTGCGCGTGCGCGTGCGTGGGTGAGCATGTGAAGCATTGGCGTCCAGTCCCACGTACACTCTTTAAAAATAAAGGTGCCAGAGTGATGCCATAATGGAACCGTTTATGGCTCTCAAAAGAACCATCCATATGAAATCCCAAAAAGATTCTCTTCTTCTTCTTCTTCTTCTTCTTCTTCTTCTTCTTCTTCTTCTATACACATATACAGGGGGTCCTTGGGTTACGACACAGTTCCGTTCCTACAACAGTGATGTAACCCGAATTTTAGCGTAAGCCGAAACACACCCTAGCCTAAGTCACTTACCTATCCTAACACATTTGCAAAATCATAATCTAGAACATAAAAAAAATACAACTAAGCCACAGAAAAAGGAAAAGGACATAAATATATTGTACTGTACACTGTACTGTAGTAACACAAAAAATGAGTGTAAAAAAATTCCTTACCTTTATTCCTTCTGATCTCTTTACAATGTCTAATTTCACTTCCATCGTGATGGCTTTCTTCTTCTTCAAAGCACTATCATCTGAAGACTCTGACTTTCGTTTAGGAGTCATGATAAGGGCCACAAAGTCGCCAAACAAAGCCACACAAACGGAAAACTTCCTCCAACAAAACTAGTTCGCCCACGTAGTCTGTAAGTACGACGCTAATGGTGTAAGCCAGTGTTTCTCAACCTTTAAGTATTTGCGACCCGAGTTTTCATAACAGTTTTAATCGCGCCCCCACCTAACATTTTTTTGAAATGTAGATGCATATTTTATTTTACCTACTTAACTTTTATCAACATTTATCTAACTCTATATTTATTGTTCTAGTATCAGAATGTAGTTTAAGTTCATTTGTTTTGGTTTCAATAGATGTTTTTTTCATATTTTTGATTCTTGTTTTCTTTTTTTCACATCTTCGCGGC
>JANRMT010062835.1:5637455-5658363 GCA_026402145.1 Polypterus bichir lapradei | reverse complement strand
CGTCTGGTCTGAGGGTTCAAGGGGACGACAGCACCCCCTATCTGTCAAATATATATATATATATATAAATTTGCAGCTGGAGATCCACAAAGGGAGAAAATGAATCACGTATCAAAAGTAGTTTTTTATTCCTGAGCTTTCAACCCCTGCCAGGGGTCTTCATCAGAGGATAATGCTTAGATACTTATATATAATATGTATGTATGTATTTTATTTATGTATGTATTGTTGTTGTCCTCCATTTTCCCAGTACCCCCTGGCGGCACACACGGTTCCCAACAGAACTAAGATAAAGAACTACAAGTCCCATGGTGCCCTGTGGGAATCTAGGGCACTGCTGCAATCCAGGAGAGCTGCCATCTACCATTCTGGGGGAAGTAATGTACTGGATCCAATGTTCTCCCCAGTCCTTCCATTATACGGGCCACCCGCCCGAGGTATTGCTTCTGGATCTAATTCAGCCGGGATGCCTGTGTATTCATCCTGGCGTCGGCATCCTCTGGTTATATTTTGGGCAAGAAAGGGCTTTCTTCGCTCCCTTTCCTGGAGTGGCATAGGGCATGCCTCCTGCCTGGTTAAGGAACTGTCCTCCTTCCCAGCTGGAACACCCACCCATGGATATCATCCATCACACTACCTAACCTTCAAGTCTTTGGACTGTTGGAAGGAAACCATGCAGACATAGGGAGAACACACAAACTCCATGCAGGAATGACCCTGGCATCCTTATTGTGAGGCAGCAGTGCCACCCCCTGGTCACCATTAAATCTCATACCATCATAAAATTAATAAAAAGGAAAAAAAAAAACCTCATATGATCTGTCTTCTTCCAATTTATCTTCAGTCCTCTAGTTTCCCAAGCCCTTCTCCATTTTTCCATCTTCCTCTCGACTTCCAGTTTTCTGGTGCCACACAGCACAATGCCATCACCACAAAGCCTGCACTGGTCGGGGGCATTGGTCTTTTATCCCCCGACTCAGCACATCCATGACCAGATCAAAGAGGTAAGGACTTCAAGAAGATCCCTGGTACAGACCCATAGTCCACTGAGGTCCCCTGTGTCTGCAATTCACAAGATGGCGCAGTACGTTGTTTGTTCATTTTCAGCACCCTGGACAGCAGTCAATCCTCTAATGACCTTACGCCATATTGGATACTCGATTCCATTCAGTGTTTCTTGTTATTTGCATTCCATTCAGCCCGAGCCAAACCCAATCAATCCAAAGTCCTGGAGCAGCACCTGCTCGGTTCAAGAGCGTAAAGACCTCCAGAGGTTGGTGAAGGTGGCACAGATCGGTTCCGGCACACAACTGTCTTGTGATCGGGCCACACAACTCTCAGCCATCCCGCGCAGCTCCTTTTCTCAATTTGTATTTTTCTGTTTGTGGCGAGTACAGAAAAGAAACACTCAATGAAGGCACTCGAATGTCCTGGTAAACGGATTTAACCAGGACCAGGATTTCGGGAGGGTTACGATCCTTCTCATGTTACACCGTTTAACAGAAGTGTGCGGAGAAATGGCCGATGCCAGTGGTTTGTGAATGCATGATGTGCGCATTTCTGAATTTACCGTTTAACTGAATCAACTCATTTGAATACTTTGGTTGATTCCTCCTGTAGACGATATACAAATATAATTATTCATTCACTTACCTGCCACCATGACTAGTGTTAACTTATATACTGTAGCGCTTGAGTGCGATGCCGCCAGCGCCGCCGACCCTTGGACATGGACCCCGGTCGTATTTCTGTGTTCAGTTGTCACCGTCCCTCACATACAATAATGGACCGTTCATGTTGTGTTGCTGCATGCACTTTAACTGAACTCTTTCGTCTGCCTCAAAGTTTAAATGAACAAAATGGTACTCTCACTTTCCCTTTTTTTACCTGCCACCTGCTAAACACCTTATTACGCTTAGTTGCCACCCGTATTTTGTTTCTTATCTTTCTATTGTCACTTTCTAGTTCTCCTTATCTCCTAATGACCATATAAAGTACACAAAATGCAATGTAATAAAGGCATTATATGCTCATGTTCTCCGTTTGCTTTAAATACTATAATGCCTTAATGAAAGGCGCTATATAAAATATCAAAATGTCTTTAAACGCTCAATTTCTACTTTCGCCATATCTTCTAATAATGAAGGATGCTTTATAAATCTGAAAACTGCTTTATGTGGTTACGTTGTACTTTCTTCTTCTCGTCTAATGATTATATGAAGTACATTGTATAAAATGTAATAAAGCCATCATCTGCTCATTTATCTCATTTGCCTTTTATACTAATGCCTGCTGTATATGAAGGGCACTATATAAAGTACGAGCATTTCCTTATATGCTCACTGTCGCTATACCTTCTAATGCCTGTATGAAAGGCGCTATATGAATAATGAAAACTGCTTTATGTGGTTATTTCCTCCTTATCCTTAATGATTATGTGAAGTACACTATGTAAAACATAATTATTTGCTTACATTCTCCTTTTGCATTGGAAGGCGCTGTGTAAAATGTGAAAATTGCTTCAAATGCTCAATTTCTACATTTGGCTTATCTTCTAACGATTAAATGAAATGTGCCATACAAATACGATAAACTCATTATCTGCAAACATTATCCTTTGCTTTATACATTAATATGAAGAGCGCTATATAAAATATGAACATTTCTTTATATGTTTATATGCCAGATTTTCTAATGCCTGAATGAAGGGTGCTTTATGAAATATGAAAACTACTTTAAATGCTCACTTTATACATTTTCCATCTTCTAATGATTATATGAAATGTCCATCCATCCATTATCCAACCAGCTATATCCTAACTACACGGTCACGGGGGTCTGCTGGAGCCAATCCCAGCCAACACAGTGCGCAAGGCAGGAAACAGGGGGCCAGCCTACTGCAGGGCACACATACACACACACACACACACACACCAAGCACACACTAGGGACAATTTAGAATTGCCAATGCACCTAACCTGCATGTCAACCAGTAGGGGGCACCAGAGAGCCCCAAAACCCGACACAACTTCACAGACGCAAGTGGCGCTCAAATAAAACTGTTTTATTTACAGTTACCATCCACAAAGGTTGTAAAGCACAATCACTTCAATTCTCCTCAGCTTCGCTCTGTTCTACTCCTCGACACCCCCCAGGTGAGCTTTGTCCACTTCCACCCGACTCTGACTTGCCTGGATGAGTTCGGCAAGTCCTTTGGACTGTGGGAGGAAACCGGAGTACCCGGAGGAAACCCACGCAGACACGGGGAGAACATGCAACCTCCACGGGGAAGCGAACTCCTAACTGCAAGGCAGCAGCGCTACCCACTGCGCCACCGTGCCACCCTATATGAAATGTGACATATACAATTTGATAAACACATCATTTGCTTACATTCCCTTTTGCCGTATATACTAATGTGTATAAGGGCATTATATAAAATATGAAAAATCCTTTACTGTATATGCTTACTTTCTACTTTCGCCAGATCTTCAAATGCCTATATGAGGGGCGTAATATAAGTTATGGAAACTGCTTTTTATTGTTACTTCCTAATGTATCCTTATATTCTTATGATTATTTGAAGGGCGCTATATAAAACCTTCCTCACGTTCTTCTTTAGCCTTATAATGCCTATTTGAAGGGCGCTATATAAAATATAATAAAGTCGTTTGCTAACTTGCACAGTCTCTTATCTTCCAATGCTTATATGAAAGCCTCTGTACAACACAGAGCCAGAGCGCAGTGCTTTACAGTATATGCTCACGTTTCTGCTTTTGCTTTATATACTGCTGCCTATATGAAGAACGCTAATCTGCTTTATATGCTCACTTTCGCCATATCTTCTAATGTCAATATGAAGGCCGCTTAATAAATTATATGAAAGCTGCTTAATATTGTTACTTTGTATTTTCTCATTATCTTGATTAAATGAAGGGTGCTACATACAGTATATATAATACAATAAAGGCATTATTTGCTCTCGTTCTCCTTTTCTATATGAGTGCCTATATGAATGCTGTTGTATAAAACATAGACAACTGCTTTATATTCCCAATTCCTGTACACTCGCCCTCTCTTGTACTGCAGAAAAAGAAGAGAGATATACAAGATAAAAAAACGCTTTATATGCTCATTTTCTGTTTTCACATTATCATCTGGTGACATGAAGCGAGTTATATAAAATATACGAAAAATGATTTATATGCAAATCTCTACTTTCTTAACCTCTAGTGCGTTCATGAATGGCGCTATATAAAACTGCTTTATATGCTAACGTCCTACGTTTGCCTTATCCTATAAAGCCTCTGGAAGGGCGTTGCATAAAATATGAATTTTTTATTCGCTATTTTTTTTTTCTTTTACCCTTTCTTTTATTACCTATACCAAGGGCGCTATCTTAAATATGAAAAACACTTTATACGCTGACATTCTACTTTCACCTTATCTTCTACGCTGGCGCAGTATAATCAATGGTTTATTTGTTAAATTCTGTTTTCTATTGGGGGCGACACGGTGGCGCAGTGGGTAGCGCTGCTGCCTCGCAGTTAGGAGACCCGTCTGGGTTCGCTTCCCGGGTCCTCTCTGCGTGGGTTTCCTCCCACAGTCCAAAGACATGCCGGTTAGGTGCATTGCTGATCCTAAATCGTCCCTAGTGTGTGCGTGTCTGTGCCCTGCGGTGGACTGGCGCCCTGCCCGGGGTTTGTTTCCTGCCTTGCGCCCTGTGTTGGCCGGGATTGGCTCCAGCAGACCCGCTTGACCCTGTAGTTAGGATATAGCGGGTTGATGAATGGATGTTTTCTATTACTTTTCTAATGCCTATTTGAAGTGCGCTATTTAAAATACAAAGAAATGCTTTAAACATTCGACCTTTGCCTGTCTTCTAGCATTTCTGTGAAAAACGCTATATAAAATGAAAACTGCTTTATATGCTAACGTTCTACTTTTGCCTTGTTTGCTAATGCCTCTAGGGCGCTATATAAAATATAAACCGCTTTATTTGGAATTCTATTTTGTCTTATTTTATAATACCTATATGAAGGGCGCTATATAAAACATGAACAAGTACTTTATATGATAGCGTTCTACTTTCGCCGCATCCTCCAGCGCCCCAATGCGGGCCGATATGTTTGCGGCTTTGTGGTTTCTCTTGCCCGCCTCATGTCAAGTTGCGCATGCGCACTGTTGGCCTCGCCGCTCCTGTGGGGTTTCCTGGCGCACCGGTGCAGAAGAGCCCGCCTGGCTTATGGGGTGCGTTTTTTTTAAAAAATAATACTGTGGTTTCCCAAGCAGGCCATTTATCTGTTTTAATATTAAAATACCTCTAAGTCTACGTGATCCAATTCCTTAATAGTTCTGATGTTCCCTATTAAAAGCGCTCCAAAAGCAGGGCGGTTTTATTATTATTTTTATTTTGTCAGTAAACCAAACCAAAACCGAATGGAAAACTCTTAATTAATAAAATAAACAAATGTATTCCTTTAAAATAATCTACAGTATTATTTCCAAATACAGTATGCGCAGCACATTACTTTGTGGGCTTAATAAATTCAAGACACATGGTGTGCGTTTATAAATCAGCGCAGACACGGACGGCACGGCCGGCATGAGCTCAACCTGCATCTCCAAGTCACTGCGCTGACAATAACGGCGTCTCGGGTTTCTTAGTGAAAAAGCAAATAAATCGCCGGCAAGAGCTCTGTCACCACCATGCGGGACAGCCGTCTGCGATTTATTAGAGGGGGCTTGTGCGCGACTGAGCCCGACACAATACGGCAGCTGGGCGGAGGTCTTCGAATCCCTGCGTCACCGCGCGAGCTTGTGGTTTTGGAGTGAAATTCAAACGCTGGATGGTGCAGAACTGTCGCCGCTCCTTCAGCGAAATTGACTTGGGCACAAATCATCGCCGTCATTTCTAATTTACACAGAAACGCCATCCAAGAAATGAAACCTCATCGTCAGGACGCGTGAATGTTTTGAAGACCTGCGCATCTGCAACGCATCAGCTGCGGCACCCGCGAGAATGAAGTTAAGACATCTGAAGGAAAAGCAGATAAGGATCAGCCCTGTCTGGCACCCCACCCCACCCACAGCCCACCAAACCATAGGGCCGGATTAAGACCCTTAGATGCCCTAAGCACTAAGTCATTTTAGTGCCCCCTTACACTAGTAATTCAAAATATTAAAACAATAGCAAACTAGAAAATGAAATTTTATTTTATTATCGAAAATTCGAAATTAAACGTAACATTTTGACATGAAAACCGTAGATTTATCATTTTGATTATTTAATTTATTTATGGCTTTTGTGTCAGTTTAGCAAATCTATTTACACATATTCTTAGTACAAGAATATTTTGTGAAAATTCTGTTAATAAATCTTTATTAGTAAAAAAGTTATAAACAATTTTATCCAATACTAATCCGCATTACGATTTTCACTTTTACGTAATGTAAATGAATTTAAAAATATCCAAAAATAGAATTAAATAGACTTACCAGAATATTTTTCCTCAAACTGGAACGATTTTTTGTTTTTGCTTAAAACAGAAAATAACGTTTTATACGCACTAGAAACTTATTTTAAGTTAAATAACAGATTATTCACGAAACACAATTACGTGATAATAATTTTTAATCAACTATTAACTATTATTTAAAAATATAAAAACATATTGTTTTGAATCGAATTAATTTCACAATATTTTGACATAACATGGCGTTTAAGGGAGTCACCATGAAACGGGAATTCCCCATCGTAGATGGCACCAGTATACAGAACGCACTGTGTAAGGCGCCATCTACGAACAGTGACGGCATAGGGAGGTACAGGGAGGCATTATTCATTTTTCATTAAATTTTGAAAATGGCTATAAATTTAATTAATTTAGTAATTTATGTGATAAATTAGGCCATGAAAATTTTTTCTGGTGCCCCCTTTACCCTTGATGCACTAAAGCAGCATTAAACCCCCCCCCCCCCCCGCGGGCCCCCCAACGTCAGCACGGCTCACAACCCCACCTCCCCCAACCACTGCCTCGTAAGCCAATGTCTGTTTACAGGACTGCTAGTGGACTTGGGTATGTCAGGTTGCTGATCTTGTCGCCGGTCCATGTCATTTTTAATGACTAAATATTGTTAGACATGTCACATTAGACGACCTTTCCGACGGTTTTCAGTCAGAGCCTTCATTTACATAATATTTGAAAGTCGGAGGAGCTGCCATGTTGTCACCCAGTGACTCACGTTCATCTATAGTTCACAACTGGCAACCTAATGATTTTGTCTTTAGTCGTAGGGGTGGGGTCTGTGTGCATACAATACAATGCAATACAATTTATTTTTGTATAGCCCAAAATCACACAAGAAGTGCCACAGTGGGCTTTGAAAGGCCCTGCCTCTTGACTCTCAGGCCTCCAGCCTTGACTCTCTAAGAAGACAAGAAAAAAACCCTTTTAGGGAAAAAAATGGAAGAAACCTCGGGAAAGGCAGTTCAAAGAGAGACCCCTTTCCAGGTAGGTTGGGCATACAGTGGGTGTCAAAAAAAAAAAGGTAGGGGTCAATAAAATGCAATACCGTACACAGAACAGAACAAATCCTCAATACAGTATAAAAATAAAAATTTTAGAAGTAAGGAGCAGAATTTAACAGTAGATGATATCCCATAATATGATTTGGATTTGTTTAGAGTCCTGGAGACCTCAGCCATCAAGCTGCCTCCCCCATTTGGCCATTCCACAACTGAAACAGTGCTGGGCCAGCCAATCCGATGAAAGGATCCCTCTGTCCCACGATTCCTGCGTTCCTCCATCAGAGATGACTATCTTAGGCTGGCACAACAACTTGGCAGGTGGGCCGTGACACCAAGTGCCACCTTTTGAGTACTGAGAAGAGAAACAGAATAGGTGAGGGTTAGTAACAAATTCTAACTATCATGTTACTGATGTTTTAGTGCTACTGACCAACAACAGAGATGCAGTCTGTACAGTTAATCAGCAGCTCTAGTCAGGGTGTGCTAAACTGAAGTCGTGAGTCTTCAGCCAGGACTTAAAAGCTGAGACTGAAGGGGCATCTCTTATAGTAGCAGGCAGACCAGTCCACAGTTTACAGATTCTCTAACTAAAAGCTCGACCTCCCACTGTTATTTTATTAATCCTTGGAATCATAAGCAGACCGGCGTCTTGAGATCTTAATGTGCGCTCTGGTTTGTAAGTCATGATAAGTTCAGGCAAGTAAGCCGGACCTCGGCCATTTAATGCTTTATATGTTAAAAGGAGGATTTTGAAATCTGCCCTAAACTTAACCGGGAGCCAGTGTAAGGATTTAAGAACTGGAGTTATGTGTTTGTATTTTCTTGTTCATGAGAGCTGACGACCAATGAACGCTCTCCCGGAAGTGCAATACATAGAATGCAGCCACCTCACAAACAGAAGATAAGCTATTATTTAACTAACCTAAAGCACCAACAGGGGGCGCTGCTCTGCTCCACCCAACGTTTGACCCACTTGCTTTGGGCATCCGACAGACTTGGGCTGTCAGACGAATTAAAGAGGAAAATACACAAAATCTACAAGTTCAAGCGACCGCTCTCCGGGTTGAATTGAAACAGTGCACTTGCTCTTAGTTGAAGTTGCACTGAACGTTTCTCTGTTTGCTTTTCAAAGGGAAATTTAGAAATTTTAAAAGTTTGTGCGGCGCAATCAGTTTTTGAGATATCCGAACAAAAATGAAACCGTCTCGACAAACTTCTTTGATGAGTACGTATGTGTTTCATTTAGAAGCAAAAGCTCCCTTGTTGGAAAAAGTTCTTTTAAATTGCGGCATTTTAGATAGTGTAGCAGTAGAGGTTCTGATCCACCTCTTGAACCCTCAGGTACCACTCCAAACACCAAGTAAAAGTCCAAGACTCTTTTATTCTTTTATAATACAGTGCACCAAGCGCCTTCCCCTCTACACTATTCATACAATAATTAAGCACACTCAGACAATCCTCCTCTACCAGACACCTTAGCTACCCTTCCTCCCAGCTCAGCTCAGTGTCTGGGCTTTCCCAGAATCTTTTTATACCCCTTGACCCGGAGGTGTTCCAGCCACACAGTCCACAATTCCTCATCCTTTCCGGGTCAGGGTAAATAGTTTGAATCTTTACCCCGGAAGTCGTTTCTTCTTGTCATGGGATTATGACGCACTTCCAGATTATAGGGCATAAATGAGTCCACGAGCCTCCCTCCTACAGCGACTACTTGTGGTCCCCAAGGTATCCAGCAGGGCTGTGTATAAAAACTACAAAGTCCATGTGGCCCTGTTGGAACTCGGGGCACGTCCATGCTGTCGGGAGAGCTCCTCCTGGCAGCCTGGGGGTGAGGGCCGGAAACTCTTGCCGGACATCCATCACAATAGATAGATAGATACTTTATTAATCCGAAGGGGAAATTCACATAATCCAGCAGCAGTATACTGATACAAAAAACAATATTAAATTAAAGAGTAATAAAAATGCAGGTAAAGACAGACAATAACTGTTGTGACAGATTAGGGTTCGCTCGCACCCTTGTACCCTCGGACCACACGTCAGACACCAGATAAAAAGTCCAATTATTATTTATTATAATAATAAGGTGCACAAAAGCACGCTCCTCTCCACAATACTCAATAAACAATCACAAATAAACCAATCCTCCATCTCCCAGACGCGTTGCCACCCTTCCACCCAGCTCATCTCCTTGTCTGGGAGTTCCCATGATCCTTTTATACTCCCTGCCACAAGTCCTTATTCCTTCCGGGTCAGGGTAAATAGTCCTTTTCTTTTCAACCCGGAAGCCCGTCGCTCTTCCTATGATGAACTTCTGGGTCATAAGGTACAAAGAACTCTTTGGTCCTCCCTGCAGCTCCCTCTCGTGGCCCCCATGGCATCCAGCATAAAAACTCCATTGTCCATGATGCCCTGCTGGTCTTCTGGGAACCTCCATGCTGCAAGGAGGGCTTTACCTGGCGGCTTGGGGGTTTTGGCCGGGGTACCTAGCCGGCCATATCTTACACTGTGCATAATGTTAGCATTTACCCCCCTGGGTGGAATTGAAGAGTCGCATAGCGTGGAGTCTCCTCAGTCTGTCAGTGGTAGCAGGACGGTGACAGCAGTCTGTCGCTGAAGCTGCTCCTCTGCCTGGAGATGATCCTGTTCAGTGGATGTAGTGGATTCTCCATGATTGACATGAGCCTGCTCAGCGCCCGTCGCTCTGCCACGGATGTCAGACTGTCCAGCTTTATTGCTACAATAGAGCCTGCCTTCCTCACCGTTTGTCCGGGCGTGAGATGTCCTTCTTCTTTATGCTGCTTTCCCAGCACACCACCGCGTAGAAGAGGGCACTCGCCACAACTGTCTGGTAGAACATCTGCAGCATCTGATTGCAGATGTTGAAGGACGCCAACCTTCTAAGAAAGTATAGTCAGCTCTGACCTTTCTTACACAGAGCATCAGTATTGGCAGTCCAGTCCAATTTTAAGTAACCGACAAATATAGAGATACTAGCCATGTGCGCCCAACTACGTTGCGCGTGTTAAAGTTGTCTGTGAAGGGCTCCCTGTTTAAACGCGGCTGCCAGTCGTAAACTGGGCCCTTCGTCGCACAGCATTATGATTTTTTATAAGGGAAACAAAATTACAAAAGAAAACCCTTGGATATTGATTTGATAGGAACAGCCTACTCGGAATCACTGTCCGAATCGTAATTATGTGGTGGTGTGGGAGCATTTCTGCTTCTGTCCGTTCACAGTCCGTCTCGTTTTCACAACAATATCGTTTCCTCTCATGATGTCTTCTCAACCTTTCTCCAATCTCGCAGGTTGCTTTGTGGCAATCCAAAGAGTAAGGCAATATACACGGAGCAATGGTTATAAAAGGGGGACACATAGGTATCCAGGCTCTTTAAAGCATAAATAGGGATCACTTCACTGACATGTGAGCAAGCCACGGTACAACTGTGAGACGCGCAGCACTCGCCGGCTATAACATAACAATAATAATTTCCGGAACGTGCTGTTACGTTGTCGTTCATTTTACCCACTGTCTTTCTTACATTCATATGTTACGTAGGCACATACCTTTTATTTTCGGCAATCTCATTCTCTAACCAGGCCTCAGGAGCTAACCAGCGTAACACTGTCCACCACCCCTGTCGTTATTCCGGCACATTGTTGACATCCGTGAGTAACAACACCGTACTAAACTGGAAGGTGGTCTACGCATGCGTGGAATTCACGGACAAACAAAGATCAAGATCTAAATGAAGATCTCTTTAGTTAATTTAAAGCACAACAATTTGTTTAGTTTGAATGTCTGTGTTTTGAGGTGTGACTGGAGTACTACAGTCTTCAGTAGTATAAGCCTGGAGGAGATTCTTAAGGCAATGCCTACAGTATGTTTTAGCTGTCTCTCTACTGCCATCTAGTGCTTCTTCTTCTAATTCATTTGTGGACAAACAAAGATCAAGATCCAAATGAAGATTATATATAGAGATGATGTTAAAAGGTGATATCCCTCCCATAGTGATTATGGCGGTTCAAAAATCACATAAGAGAATTATACTTAGCTTTCTTTAATGACGCTTTACACAGCTTTACAAAATGGAGGAAGCTTTAGTAGACAATACACAAGGTCGGATCTTGATGTATACAGTCTGCCATTTTCCGTTGCTGTGCTGAAAGGATTTTCGGGACAGATGAAGACAACATCATCTGGCTGTCAGCTTCAAAGGGTTTGGTCGTCGTCCAAGCCTTTTTTATACTGGCTGCTCCATGTGCAGGTCCTCTCTGGTCTCCAAACAAGGACAGTAAAGGACTCAACCCCACCTCCAAAAATACAATAATAGCACACTGCCTACACTGCAGTTGTTCATTTTTCAAACTGCTAAAGTAATGGTTTTCTAAATGCAGGCAGACTAGCCCCTGTGTGCCAAACTTAGCCTGCACATGTGAATGAGTCCTTTTAAAAGTGTTTTACAGAGACAGCGACATTAACCTTAATATTACAACAAACATATTATAACAGTATGCCACATCTTAACAAGACTGGTCCACAATTGGTTGTTTCATGCGGAGAGACAAACAAACATGGACTTTCTCAATAGGTGCTTACAGTAGAACACTCTGGACGAGGGCAGGCCATTCAGCCCAATGAAGCTCGCCAGTCCTGTCCACTTCATTCTGCCAAAAAAACATCAAGTCGACTTTCGAAAGTCCCTCAAGTCTTACTGTCCACCACACTACTTGGTCTGTCGTTCTTTGTGTAAAGAAAAAGTTCCTAATGTTTGTGTGAAATTTACCCTTCACAAGTTTCCAACTGTGTCCCCGATGAACTCATTTTAAAGACACCGTCTCGATTCACTGGACTAATTCCTTTCATCATTTTAAACACTTCAGTCATGTCACCTCTTAATCTCCTTTTGTTTAAACTGTAAAGGCTCAGCTCTTTTAATCTTTTCTCACAACTCATCCCCTGTAGCCCTGAATCAGCCAAGTCGCTCTTCTCTGGACCTTCTCTAGTGCTGTTATGTCTTTATGGAGACCAAAAACTGCACACAGGACTCCAGATGAGGCCTCACCAGTGTGTTATGAAGCTTGAGCAGAACCTCCTGTGACTTGTACTGCACACGTCAAGGCGCTATATAACCTGACAATCTGTTAGCCTTCTTAATGGCTTATGAACACTGTCTGGAAGTTGATAGCTTAGAGTCCACTGCGACTCCTAAATCCTTCTCATAAGGCGGACTCTCGATTTTCTGACCACCCATTGTGTATTCAAACCTCACATTTTTACTTCCTATGTGTAGTTCTTTACATTTACTGACATTAAATTTCATCGTTCACAAGTCTTCCTAATCCATGCTGTCCATGTTCCTCTTTGATGAATCAACAGATTCTTGATTATCTGCTAATCCACCTATCTTGGTATCATCTGCAAACATAACCAGCTTGTTACTTACCTGTGTATTCCTATTTAAATCTTATATATATAATATATATATATATATATATATATATATATATACTAGCCGACAGACGCTGTAGCATACGGCGGTGTAAGAATAGGAATGGAAAACGGTGAGAAAGGAATTAAGAAATCAAGAAGAAAGAAAGACACAGTTGTGAATCGGTGTTTTGCTGGATACGACAGATAATGAGTCGAAAGATCTAACCCTAGAAAAAGCCACGTACAACTGACCATGGCTGAAGACTGGTTGTTTTAGATTAACGTAAATCTTTGCAAACATAATGCAAGGCGGGATGTTGGGGTCGTGTTTGAAGTAAATGACAATGGTGGCATGGGGAATCTCAGAAACAGCTGGAATTTCAGCTTCACCACCATAAACCCCAGATGTTGCCATGTATTGATAGTACTCATGACTTGTTGTGATAACTCGACTTGCGTTGGAAAAAACAACAGGAAGAACGTCTCCAAATCTGTCCCAATGTGATGCCATGAAATCTACTGTCCTGTCGTAGTCAGAGTACATTGCCTTCGTCAACCGCTTGTGTCAAGAAATAACCCACTGATAGAAACAGGCAGTTGCCGGATCCCGGAATACAGATGACGTTGTACAAAAACCCGTCGACACAGAAGATACTGTTGTTCATTTTATAACAAAGGCTAAGGAAACAACCGTCGCAGTACAACGAAAATAGCAAGGAGCGGAACCAATGGCAATGGTCGAGAGAGTACCTTCCTGTAACAGGCTATGGAAAAGACTCCCAGGCGCAGACATGGCCGAAGTGAAAGGTCACGTGGTCAGGCTAGATATCGGGTGGTGACGTGACACCAGTGGGGTTATGAGAGAGGAGCGGTGAACGCGGTAGTCTGAAGGAGGAATAGGAATCGAGAAAAGCGGCCTAGGGGTGTATGGGAGGCCGCAGGTAGCGTGGGGAAGGGTTTGGAAGAGTATTGAATAGGAATCGAGAAATGCCGTGTGGGCTGTGTGTGGGCGGGACTGTGTTTGAAGAGGAAGCAGGACGGACCAGAAAAGAAATATATATATATATATATATATATATATAAGAAATAATAACAGCAGCCCCAGCACCGCCCCCTACTGGTCACCACTCTTAACATCACCCAATTCTGATGAGGTTCTTCGCACCATCACCCTCAGCTTCCTGTGTCTGAGCCAATTCTGCACCCATCTAAAAACATCACCCTGCATGCTATTATGTGATATCATCTCCTTTTGAATTCTGATTTGTTTCCTGCCTTGCACCCTGTGCTGGCTGGGATTGGCTCCAGCAGACCCCCGTGACCCTGTAGTTAGGATAATGACTGACTGACTGATTTGTAATATTTCTATTGCACTGTTTTATTGTATTGAGGATGACTTGTGTTCTGTTCTGAGTATTGTGTTGTATTTACCCCATTTTTTTTTTTGGTAAGGTCACCGTCTGAACCCTCTGAGGTTTCAAATGGCCTGAACTATTCATTCTAACAGCAATCATGTCATTACATAGTGACAGACACACAAACGTTGGCACCTTCTGCCTTTCCAAGACCCTGTGCTACAATGCTGTAGATGCAGGGGGCGTCGGTGTCTCGATGCGTCATGTGGGGAGGCGGCTAGCTCAGCCAATGACGCTCCACAGCATTGTGATTGCATATGTATGAGGTTGATTAGCATAGTCCTAATATTGGTTGTTTCAGCATGGCAGGTGGGCGGGGTTAGAGGCGTGTTCACATTGTGGTCAGGTGCGGTAATGAGAGGCTCAAAAACAGGGACGTTTTGGGACCCCAGTCTGGTCATCCTCTTTATTCATCCAAAGACGAGGAAAAAAATAAGAGGCAAAGCAACGTAAGTAGCGCGTCTTGGCGAATTGCACTCTATGGGGGTTTTGTAAAAAGATTTTAAGGCGGTTGGACTTTGACAGAGCTCCATCCTGCAGCTTGCTCTGACCAAAAATGACGCCTCCTTTTGGGGTCTGTGTTGGCGAGACTGGAAGGGGTGGAGCTATTTGCCCTCATTGGGTGGCTACTCGGTACTGTAAAGAAAAAAAGAGACGATGGTGTTAGTGGCAACACCAGGAACCCTTTTTAATGAGAGTATAGCATCAAGTCAATGAGACTTGTGGGCTATTGATCTGGTCAGTGAAGTAGCAGAGGGGCTTGTTCATCAGTTTCAGCTGCTTTGGGGCACTAGAGGGACAACAATGAGATGACCCCCAAAACATGAATGAATGGGTTAACAGGTGGAGGGAGGCCACTGACATTTTTTCTTCCTCATCTGTTTTGTCACTCGTTTTGCATTTGGCTGTGGTCAGTGTCACTACTGGTAGCCATGAGGTGGGCAATACCTGGACCCTCCAGAGGTGGCACAGGTAGTCCGACTTCTCTAGGATGGCAGGCACAGCAATATGTGGCATTGCCAGAAGGTTTGCTGCGTCTCCCAGCACAGTCTCAAGGGCATGGAGGAGATTCCAGGAGACAGACAGGCAGTTCCTCTAGAGAACTGGACAGGGCCCTCTTGTAGAAGGTCCTTAACCCATCGGTAGGACCCACCGGTATCTGCTCCTCTGGGCAAGGAGGAACACGATGGGCACTGGCAGAGCCTACAAAATGACCTCCAGCAGGCAGTTAGGCCACTGGTGTGAATGTCTCTAAGCAAATAATCAGAAACAGACTTCATAAGGGTGGCCTGAGAGCCCGACGTCCTTTAGTGGGCACCATGGAGCATGATTGGCATTTGCCAAAGAATTCCAGAATTGACTGATCCACCACTGACGTTTTCACAGATGAGAGTACACGTGACAGATGTGAAATGGTCAGGAGAAGCCGTGGAGAATGTTATGCTGCCTGCAGCATCGTTCATCATGACCGGTTTGGTGGGGGGTCAGTGATGGTCTGAGCAGGCATATCCATGGAGGGACACACAGACCTCTACAGGCTAGATAATGGTGGGCACCTTGACTGCTATTAGATATCAGGGTGAAATCCTTGGACCCATTGTCAGACCCTATGCTGGTTCCCCCTGGTGCACGACAATGCCCGGCCTCCTGGTGAGAGGATGAAGGAATTGATACCATTGACTAACCCCCCCCCACCCACTGACTGGCCTGACCTCAATTCAATAGAACACCTATGGGCGGGACATTATGTTTGGGACCTTCCTACAACTCAGCCTGTCCAGGAGCTCAGTGATGCCCTGGTCCAGATCTGGGAGGAGATCCCTCAGGACACCATCCGTCATCTCATTAGGGCGTTGTCAGGCATGGAGTGGGGGGGCATACAAACTACTGAGTACGATTTGGAGTTGCTGCAATGAAATTTCGTCAAAATGGACTTGCCTGCCTGTCACATCATTTGTTCACTTGGTTTTTGGGGTGTCTCTCATTCATCATTTTCATTTCCATCCTTTTGTTCCTCACACTTCAACATATCAGTCCATATCAGTAGAGACAGCCAGCAGGATATGTGTATGTGTATGTATGCCGGGACGCATCTTTGACAAATGTTCTGGGGGAGCAACCATGGGCTGCTCAATCCCCCCTGGGACGCTTAGTGGCATCCTCCCTGGCCGACGATGGTGCCTCAGCCTCCTGCAGGGCTCCATGGGAGATGGAGTTCTCCCCAGCCCTGTTGGGATCTGGGGTGGTCACCAGGGGGCACTACATGGGTCCCTGAGCCTAGCTGGACGAATTTTCAGGCCCACCCGGGAGTGCAACTGGAAACAGGTGATCAAGCACCTGGAGAACTTCCGGGTGGGCCATAAAAGGATCCAGCAAGCAGCACTCAGCGGCCAGAGTCGGGTGGAGGAAGACGAGGTTGCCTGGGAGGAGTGGTGGTGCAGGAGAAGAAGCGTTTAGTGCTTGTGTTGTTTTGGGACTGTGTTGTGCCTGTGGGGATTACGGGGAAGACGTGCCCCACAGGTGAAGAAAATAAAAAGTTTATTTCATACGTGTGCCTCCAGTGTGAATCTGCGTCGGGTCAGGCGCATATATATAGCGTCTTTTTACAATATATTTATATATGTATATGTATGTGTATATATGTTTATGTAGATTTTGCCTCAAAATGAAATGATTCACTGTTGTTGATCCAATTAATCTGAACTTCTTGACTCGGACATGACATGAGGCGACAGGAGATGTTTAGATAAATCTCACTGCTTAAGTTATCTCAACAGCTAAATTCCTCTTGCAGCAGCTCTTAATTATTAACCACCGACGTTCCCATTGACATAAATTGAACTGAATGATGTAATGGTGACACAAAATAACCTGCTGTCATCATAGGGACAACAAGAGGGTAATGCAGGGTGTGCGTCGGCAATGGCAGATTATCAATGACAGGCTCTCCCAAAGCCACTTAGCCACTTGCAATGTTTGGCACCTCAAGTACTGACGTGCAGAGTGTGAGTTTCTCTCGCCCCTTTATAAAGGAGTTAATATCCCAAATAACAATCTGCAAAGTGCTGTCACGTCTCACTTGGTCCACTTGCTGCTACGTACCCCTTGACCCGTTGCAGGACTTCTGCAGTTTTTTTTTTTCCTCTGTTGCTGCCTTTAATGTCTTCTCTAACGTGTGGCGCTCGAGCTGTCAGCGGTGCAGATCAACGCCACATCTATGTCTAGCATTGAATGAGTTGTAATGGAGGGCAGGCAGAGACTGATTCCCCTGCCAGAATGGACTCCCCTTCCTGTCCCTGACCAGGGGGGGCCCAGGTGGCATGAAAAAAGGGTAGGAGGTTATCTGCCTACTCAAAGATCTGGGCATAGGATGCCATGTGAAGAGTGGGGACGCTGGCATCCCGACAGGCTTAGCTGGAGGAACATCACCCGGCTGGGAAACCAGCTTGAAGGAAGGACAGGGGGAGCTGAATTGTTCAAGCTACATGATCGCCCGAGCTGATAGATGGCATTTCCATTTATTTATCTGGCTGACGCATTTATCCAATGTTACTTATGGCAGGGGTCCCCATCTCCGACCATGGGGTGCCGCTGTGGCTGCAGGTTTTCATTCTAACCCTTTTCTTAATGAGTGACCTGGTTTTGCTGCTTTTCCCTTCATTTTAATTGAGTTGCTATTTAAGATTTAGACCCCCTCAGTTGCTTCTTTTATTCTTTAATTACGTAAAATCCAAACAATAATGAGATAGAAAATTAGGGTTGATGCAAAGGGTTAATTCTGGAGGGCAAAATTAGTCTTGATGCGAAATTTGTGAAAAGAAGGAAAGGTCTCAGTGATGTTGATCTGCTCGGGTTTAATGGTCCTGTCTCCTGTGGTCGAATGAGGGCACCAACAAGCCATGGAATTAGATAAGAAATTCAATTACCAGCAAGAATCGGCTTCTGATTAAGCAACTGGCTCGAATGGAATTGGCTGGAGTTTGAAGCCCCCAACTTAGTTGGTCAGCCATTGGCTCATTTCACATCTCGTTTTTATTTGGCTGTGTAGATGTCACATGGGCTGGACCGGCATTGCAGGCAGAAGAGGGGATGGTTCCTTACCCGGATGGGCAGGGTAGAGAGAGGAACCAGACCTGGAAGGGATAAATGGACATACAGCCCATCGAAAACAGAAGAGGTCATGGGGGGGACTTTTTATAAGCCAAACAATAGATGGCAGCAGCCCTCCATTCAGGAACCAGCAGGGAATGCTGGGAGATGTAGTCTGGCAATACAAACCTGCTGGGGTCCATGGGTGCCGCAAGGAGCTTCTGTAGGGAGATGCGTTCCCCAATTTATGGGACTTCCGTGTGACCCGGGAAGCACTTCCTTCGGGCAATTACCCTGGCACCGGAAGTACTCCGGGGTCCGTAATAAAAGGGACTGCACTCCCTTATCCAGGTGAGTCGGAGCTGGGAGGACATAGGGCAACTCTCAACTGGAGGAGGGCAGAAGAAGAAGAAGAGAGGTATTGAGGTGAGAAAAACCTGTATATTGTGTGCTTGTGTTACTTTGTGGAGGTGAATTTAATAAACCTTCCGTTATTTGAACCTGGAACTCTTAGTGTGTTCGTGTTGGGGTTTGGGGGTACGCCGACGCCCCCGAGTTCCATCACAGCTGTCATCTAAAGAAAAGGAGCAATTCAGAGGATTGTTACATAACAAAGGTGATTAAAATGAAGAGAAAAGAAGTCACTTAACAGCAGAGCTTGGTTACCGATTAAGAAAGTGGCAGCTGTGGCCTTTTGGTTTTCCAATTGGAGCCCAGGCAGGTCATGTGACTTTGTCAGAGTCACACACTGGTGTCGGTAGTGGGATTTGAACCCACAACCTCGGGGTTTGAAGTCCAAAGTCTTCTCCACTACACCACACTACCTGCCAGGTGACAGCAATCCCCCAGGGCATGCTGGGAGCTGTAGTACCATAGAGCAACCCTGTTGGGGGTCCCTGGGTGCCACCAGGGGGTGCTACTAGGAGCTTTGCTTCTTGGTTTTTGGGGCTTCCAACTAACTCCAAGTACTCAAAGTATTAAAAGGCGAGTCGGAGTCGGGTGCAAGGAGGACAAAGTGTGCCTGGAGGTGTGCAGGAAATAAAAGAGGAATTGTGTTAATAAATCGCTGATCTGAACCCGGGGCTTCTGTTGGTGTGGTGGTGTCTGAGATCTGCTGCAACGTCACAATGGACAAAATAGGCACGGCATATGTTTTGTGTATTAAGAGTCTTGAAAATTGGAGAGTTTCAAATTTTTGTTACATCCCCAAAGGCATACATCACTTTTTTATTTATTCAGTACCCAACCCCAAATTCATAAAAGTTTGGGACCGCATGGAAAATGTTAATAGAAAGAGTGATTTGGAAATCCTCTTCCCCCCTTTGTGCTACACTGAAAGACGGCCACAAGATGACACTCAATGTTTTACCTTGTGAACGTAATTGATTTTTATTTTGAAAATCTCCACACATGCCAAGTCTGATGACAGCAAAAAGCTCTAATGAAGTTGGACCAGTGGAGTGACTGCTGCTGTGTCACATCGTCGATTCTTTCAATTGCACTTGGTGACCCGTTGAGCACAGAAGACACAAGTAGGTGAAGTCATCTATTATTCAGGCTTTTAATCGATTTTTTTCCCTTCCACCGACCTCCACCTTCATCCAACGGCCAATCTCCTCCACGCCGTCCGAGCTACATCAGCAAACTGGAGCAGCCAGTGACAAGTCCACCTCTGACCACCAGTGTGGGCTCTCTGTAACACGAGACCAGGTATGGAGATGACTTAGGAAGCCACACACAGGACCAGATGGAGTCTGTCATTGTGCTGACCAGCTTTGTGGTGTACTCTGTCACCTGGGCAGTCTGTCCCTATGGCTCCAGAAAGTGCCACTGCTGTGGAAACCATTCTGCATTGCCAGGTGGGCACCTCTTCACCTCAAGACTACACACCAGCGGCACTGAGGTCTTACATCATGAAGACCTTTGAGAGGCTGGTCTTGTGGTAGACCACCTGAATCCTCTACAGTCTGCCTATCAGAGAAAGATTGGAGCGGAGGATGCAGTGATCTGTCTGCTCCACAAGGTGGGACAAAGCTGGCCGCACTGTGAGGATGAGGTCTCTTGACTTCTCCAGTGCATTCAATACCATCCAGCCATCCATGTTAAGGGGTCCACTCAGGGCTATGCAGTTGGATGAGCCTGTGGTGTCCTGATGATGGTCTATCGGTCTCGTGGACCACCAGTCTATAAGTCTAAAGGACTCTATGATTGACACTGGAGCAACAAAAGGACCAGGCTTGGCACCTTCTCGCATCACTGTGTACACCTCTGACTGGAAATATAACAGCAGGTCAGGTCACTTGGAGAAAGTCTCAGGTGACTCTGCACTTATGGGGGGTATGGATGAGGGGGATGAGACAAGGGAGGGGAGTCAGAGGGAGAACTTTGAGAATCTATCTATCTATCTATCTATCTATCTATCTATCTATCTATCTATC
>JANRMT010062835.1:5627060-5637445 GCA_026402145.1 Polypterus bichir lapradei | reverse complement strand
ATCTATCTATCTATCTATCTATCTATCTATCTATCTATCTATCTATCTATCTATCTATCTATGCAGTGATCTGTCTGCTCCACAAGGTGGGACAAAGCTGGCCACACTGTGAGGATGAGGTTTGATTTCTCCAGTGCCTTCAGTACCACCCAGCCATCCCTGTTAAGGGGTCTGCTCAGGATTATGTAGGTGGGTGAGCCTGTGGTGTCCTGGATGATGGACTACCTGTCAGGTAGACCACAGTTTGTGAGACTGAAGGACTGTGTTAGTGACACTGGAGCACCACAAGGACCAGGCCTGTCACCTTCTCGCCTCACTGTCTACACCTCAGACTAGAAATATAACATCAGGTCAGGTCACTTGCAGAAATCTCAGGTGATTCTGCACTTATGGGGGGTATGGATGAGGGGGATGAGACAAGGGAGAGGAGTCAACCTTGAGAATTGTCTGTAACTTAACATCAGCAAAATCCAAGAACTGCTTATTGACTTTCGTCACACCAAATGAGCCTCCATGTCTGGTCAGTGTTCAAGGAGTGGATGTGGAGTTGGGGCACTGCTACAAGTACTTGGGGGGTCCACATCAATGACAGGCTTGACTGGTCCTCAGAACACTGAGGGATTATAAAAGAAGGGCAGTGCAGACTCTTTGTCCTTAGGAGACTGCGTTTCTTTATTGTGGGCAGTGACCTCCTTCACATTTTCTCCAACTCTGTGATGGCCAGTGTAGTGGGCTGGGCACATCACTTCAAGTGAGGACCACTGAATCAACAATCTAATTAAAAAGGGAAGAGTCAGATATGGGACTCACTCTGGACCCCCTGGAGGATCATAGATTAGAACAGAATGGAAACAAGCTGAGTGTCATTATGAACAATGCTGCACATCCTCTCTCTGACACACCAACACTGAGGACTTTCAGGCAATAAATTATTGAGCAGAAGTGTGTCAAGAAACACGATAGGGGGTCCTTTATACCTAAGGCAATACGCCTGTATAGCGCCTTGCTGGGACTGTAACTGCCAAGTCTTTCTTTTTAATTTTCTTCTATTTAAGTCATTCTGGTGTGTGTGTGTTTGTGTGTGTGTGTGTGTGTCCAGTGCCTTAACCACTTTGCCACACTCCCTGTCAATCTAAACTGAAGCCCTATCTCAATTTCTCTAAAGTTCTTTGCTTTCGGTTGCCCACCTTCAATTGCTTTCCCCCTTGTTGCCCTGTCCTGTAGAGTCGAGTTCCTCTTCGCTTTGTGCTGCCATTCTTCCTTGCATTCACAAATCAACTTGCAAAGTGTCTCCTCTCTCCAGCATCGTGATTAGTGAGTATAACTGTCTTTTATATAGCGCCTTTGTATGGCAAACAGCATCCCAAGATGCTTTACATGTACAGAAGCATTGCTTATATTGAATGTTAGCAATTGGAGCTCAGGCAGGTTAAGTGACCACGCTGAGGGTCACAAGGAGTCGGAAGTCGGGGACAGAACTGCCATCTTTGTGCTTGATAGTCCACTATGTCATACTCGCTGCCAATTTAGGCATTAGAAACGTAACTGAACTGCAGTTTCTGCCAAGGACATCAGTGCTCACCACCTCTTATGTGGGATCCGGAGATCAGCTTGTGTTACGTCGCCCAGGCTGTCACACGCTGCCACACGCTGGCCAAGTCCAGAAAAGCAGATGATAATTTGAAATGTCTCACCGGCTACAACAGCAGATAACGCAGTTTGGCTTCTTCCTCAGGAAGTGAGCGCCGATAAGCGGCCGTGACATTAGTGGGGGCAGCTTCCTTTATCACGTTGCTTTCAGCTTGTGGTGAAGTGGCACTTGACAAGCCCACAATTAGCAGCGGTGGCCATTTGGGACAGTTGTTAGCAACAGTTGCTGCGGCAGCGGGTGGGACAGGCTGCTGGCCAAGCACACACATCCCACCGTCCGGGAGTGAGCATTCGCTCTACTCATTGAAGCCTCTGTCTCTTTTATGCAGGGACGTGCGGTCAGGGGAGGCAGGTGAGGCTCTCATCATGAAAAGTAAATGAAAAGAAACTAATAATGATAACGTAAAATAAATGTGTCCACTGGTCTGTGCTATAAATTTGTTTTCTGTATGATTCTCATAATTTTGATCAATTTTATAGTGAAAATCGCGAGGGGCGGCAGCGTCGAGCCTCACCTCACCTCACCTCACCTCGGACTGCGCTCTCATCACACATGGGGCTGATGCCTGCGATTGGCGCGTGCCCGTTGCTGTCTCTCTGTGTGTCACCAGTATAAGGTTTGCAGACACGTTTATTACACACCCTGACTTTCCAGAGTCTGGCTAATATCTTTACTGAATGTGTGTGACATATTTAGTCTTGCTGATCGGACACAAAACCGCAGTGAAAAGGCACAAGGTGAGGCAGGCAGTACCATGCTGCTCTGAAGGGGGCGCATGTGAGCTCAACAGGTGCTCCTTACTGCTGTTCTTCTACGTGCCAATAAGTTAGCGATATCAGAAAGTCAAGTGCACTGCGGCTGTCCATTTATTTTTCTTTTTTTTTTTCCGACTGACTGCCAAAATGGAAGATTAAGATTTTTTAAAACTAAAGGAAAATAAGAAGGACTTTTACCAGAAAGTGACAGAGATTTTCGTGGAGAAGGATTGGCGCATGGACTTCATTTACAAATAAAAGATAAGACCATAAACGGTCTTCAATTTTATAAAAAAAACTAGGGGGCTCCGCTTACTGCTCGCCTCACTCGCCCACTCCCGTGTTTGGTTTACCGGATATACAATTTAAAGAGATTGTTATTTTCGTGGGAATTGTTACATATGCATTATTTTCACTTTTACTTTAAAAACTTTTGTAAAAACAATACTTGTCCTTCATTTCCGACCCCGGGCGTGGTTACATCTCTTTCTTGCTGAACGCACGCTAAAGAGATGCCGTCGGATCATCTGCTGTCTTGCTGCTGCTGGCGAGCTGCCTGTTCTGCTTGTTTTGCTGCCCGGTCATTTCAAAGCCTTTTCCAGCAGCTGTCCTTTTGCCACTTTGCATCTCTGCCGCTCGCGTTGTGTAGGGGGTAAATGGTGAGGGTTAGGTTGGCTGAACGCACGCTAAGGAGAAGCATTCTGATCATCTGCTGGCTTTCTGCTGCTGGCGAGCTGCGCATTTTGCTTGTCGCTTGTCATTGTTTTAAGATCTGGGAGCAAGTTAAAGTGTCTCTCGCGGCACTTCAAACTGTCTTCTGAGAAGATCACGTCTCCTCTCCCTAGTCTCCCTATCAAAGATTTTTTTTTTTTTTATAATAGAGAGATGGGACCAGACTAAGAAAAAAGATCAATCTAATATCTAGCCATCCATCCATTATCCAACCCGCTACATCCTAACTACAGGGTCACGGGGGTCTTCTGGAGCCAATCCCAGCCAACACAGGGCGCAAGGCAGGAAACAAACCCTGGGCAGGGCGCCAGCCCACTGCAGGGCGCACACACACACCAAGCACACACTAGGAATAATTTAGGATCGCCAGTTCACCTAACCTGCATGTCATTGGACTGTGGAAGGAAACCCACGCAGACACGGGGAGAACATGCAAACTCCACGCAGGGAGCGAACCCGGGTCTCCTTACTGCCACTGCGCCACCGTGCCACCCACAATCTAATATTTAAAAACTAAATTTTGACCTTAAAATATTTTTTTTGTTTTTCTTGTTATCCTTTTGTTGAACAGTATGTATTAAAATTGATAAAGCATCCGAATTAAAAGCTTTCAAAAACAACTAAATATTTCAATTAAGGTCAAATCTGTGTGTTTTATACACCATTCTATACTTTCATTTGTATTGAATGAGTCGGAATTATGGAATTGCGACAGCAAATTTAGAACACATGGAGGGTGAGGAGCAAATGCGCTCTCTCCGCTGTCTCTCTCTCACCGCTATAAATGTAATGTTCTTTCTTAGCCATATATGCACCTTACCTGTGTGTGTGTGTGTAATGCTGATGAGATATGAAACATAACCAGTAGTCAATGTGCAGGCTGCCAACTGAAGACTCAATAAGCGACTCTTTGGTTCTTCATATACAGGTGCCGGTCATAAAATTAGAATATCATGACAAAGTTGATTTATTTCAGTAATTCCATTCAAAAAGTGAAACTTGTATATTCGATTCATTCATTACACACAGACTGATGGATTTCAAATGTTTATTTCTTTTAATTTTGATGAATTTAACTGACAACTAATGAAAGTCCCAAATTCAGTATCTCGGAAAATTAGAATATCAATTAAGACCAATGCAAAAAAAGGATTTTTTTAGAAATGCTGGCCAACTGAAAGGTATGAACATGAAAAGTATGAGCATGTACAGCACTCAATATTTAGTTGGGGCTCCTTTGGCCTGGATTACTGCAGCAATGCGGCGTGGCATGGAGTCGATCAGTCTGTGGCACTGCCCAGGTGTTATGAGAGCCCATGTTGCTCTGATTGTGGCCTTCAGCTCTTCTGAATTGTTGGGTCTGGCGTATTGCATCTTCCTCTTCACAATACCCCATCGATTTTCTATGGGGTTAAGGTCAGGCGAGTTTGCTGGCCAATCAAGAACAGGGATGCCATGGTCCTTAAACCAGGTACTGGTAGCTTTGGCACTGTGTGCAGGTGCCAGGTCCTGTTGGAAATTGAATCTGCATCTCCATAAAGTTTGTCAGCAGCAGGAAGCATGAAGTGCTCTAAAACTTCCTGGTAGACGGCTGCGTTGACTTCGGACCTCAGAAAACACAATGGACCAACACCAGCAGGTGACATGGCACCCCAAACCATCACTGACTGTGGAAACTTTACACTGGACCTCAAGCAACGTGGATTCTGTGTCTCTCCTCTCTTCCTCCAGACTCTGGGACCTTGATTTCCAAAGGAAATGCAAAATTTACTTTCATCAGAGAACATAACTTTGGACCACTCAGCAACAGTCCAGTCGAGACGCTTCTGACGCTGTCTCTTGTTCAAGAGTGGCTTGACACAAGGAATGCGACAGCTGAAAGCCATGTCTTGCATACGTCTGTGCGTGGAGGTTCTTGAAGCACTGACTCCAGCTGCAGTCCACTCTTTGTGAATCTTCCCCACAGTTTTGTTTCACAATCCTCTCCAGGGTACAGGCGGTTATCCCTATTGCTTGTACTCTTTTTTTCTACCACATCTTGTCCTTCCCTTCGCCTCTCTATTAATGTGCTTGGACACAGAGCTCTGTGAACAGCCAGCCTCTTTAACAATGACCTTTTGTGTCTTGCCCTCCTTGTGCAAGGTGACAATGGTCGCCTTTTGGACAACTGTCAAGTCAGCAGTCTTCCCCATGATTGTGTGGCCTACAGAACGAGACTGAGAGACCATTTAAAGGCTTTTGCAGGTGTTTTGAGTTAATTAGCTGATTAGAGTGTCGCACCAGGTGGCTTCAATATTGAACCTTTTCACAATATTCTAATTTTCCGAGATACTGAATTTGGGACTTTCATTAGTTGTCAGTTATAATCATCAAAATTAAAAGAAATAAACATTTGAACTCCATCAGTCTGTGTGTAATGAATGAATCGAATATACAAGTTTCACTTTTTGAATGGAATTACTGAAATAAATCAACTTTGTCATGATATTCTAATTTTATGACCGGCACCTGTATTTGTAAATCGGACTCTGAAGGAGTCACCAGCCATGATCCTCGCTGCACGTCGCTGCTTTTAAGAGACGAGATTCGCAGTCCATCTTGTCATACAATAAACTGACGTTGGTTTCTGCCCAGTGGCGTAGCTCGAGTTCGTGCCAGATTTGGACGGGGCGGGGCTTCAATTTGCCACCCTTCAACATATCTGAATATGTTAACCTATTTAAATAAAAATTAAGATGACGTATACATAAAAATTAAGATACATTTTGCATAAATTTATTCATATATAGAGAAACAGCAATCATTTTTCACATATAATTATTTATAATAGGGTGACCAGATGGGTTCGGCTATAAAGGAGGACACCGACGGTCAAAAAGGAGGACAAAAATTACCAAATATATTTTCCAACTCCAATCAACCGCTAACCGAGTCCGTTGCACCGTCAGGCGGAAATAGAATATAAAACAGTGTGGCCGCTACTTGATGTTACAATTATTGATAACGTGATAACGTAACGTAATGTCACGCGGATTACGCCCAGTGGCGTAGCTCGAGTTCGTGCCAGATTTGGACGGGGCGGGGCTTCAATTTGCCGCCCTTCAACATATCTGAATATGTTAACCTATTTAAGTAAAGATTAAAATGAAGTATAGAGAAAAATTAAGATACATTTTGCATAGATTTATTAATAAATAGAGAAACAGTTATCATTTTTCACATATAATTATTTCTAAGTATCAAGTAGAAAAGAATATACGGTAGTATAGCTGCACTGATAAGCCGTGTGCTAATTATTAGCTTAATATAATTACGCTGCGAAAACCAGAACCAGTGTAGTGTACAAGTGATAGGTGGGGATGTTTTCTGCACAGAGCAAGAATGCATTCGGATTGATAACGAAACAAAATTATAAATTGTAAATTAGTTGCTTATCTTCCTAGAAATTATTCTCGGTGTAATTTTTATGTTTATTTGTGTTATTGCCTCATAAATTGCCGTCACAGAAGGACAGTCGGAAAATAATTTTTGAAGCATTTGTGGATATAAATCAGAGAATTTTACATTTTTCATACATGAGTGATATTTTTCCAATTACACACAAATTGTACTGAGCCTGTTGGCCAATAATGCCACCCCTTAAAATGTGCTGCCCGCGGTGGACCATCCACCACTGTTTCTACCCCAAAGTAGATGACTCAGGATGAAGTAGCGTCACACGATGATTCTGAATTTGATTACGTGAGTATGAAAATGAAAATGAAGGTCAAAAGCCATGAGACAAAACCCATCAATGAGGAAACAGAAGCAAATCGTCGGGAACACTGGAGAAAAAACCATGAGGAGGAGCAAAGGTGATGTCCACAGACAGACAAAGCGGATAACAGACAGATGGAGGACAAGCTTGTGTATAGAGGTAGAATGACACGGTGGTACACAGTTTAAAGGGTCCTGCCTCACAGCCCCCAGACAGCAAGCTTCATTTCTTGGCCTGTCTCAGGGTAGCATGTCCTCCTCATTTATCCCTGAAGCTTTTTTTCCTGGAATTACAGTCATACAATACAATACAGTTTATTTTTGTGTAGCCCAGAATCACACAAGGAGTGCCGCAATGGGCTTTAACAGGCCCTGCCTCTTGATGGACCCCCAGCCTTGACTCTCTAAGAAGGCAAGAAAAAACTCCCAAAAAAAATCTTTGTAGGGAAAAAATGGAAGAAACCTTGGGAAAGGCAGTTCAAAGAGAGACCCCTTTCCAGGTAGGTTGGGCGTGCAGTGGGTGTCAAAAAAAAAAGGGGGTCATTACAATACAATACAATACACAGAGTAGAAGAAATCCTCAATACAGTATAAAAACAGAAATTTTAGAAGTATGGAGCAGAATTTAACAGTAGATGATATCCCATAATTTGATTTGGATTTGTTTAGAGTCCTGGAGACCTCGGCCACCAAGCTGCCTCCCCCATTTGGCCATTCCACAGCTGGGACAGCCAATCCGATGAAAGGACCCCTCTTTCCCACGATTCCTGCGATCCTCCATCAGGGATGACTTTACCATAGGCAGGCAAAACAACTTAGCAGGTGGGCAGTGGCACCAAGTGCCACATTTGAGTACCGAGAAGAGAAACGGAATAGTTGAGGGTTAGTAACAAATTCTAACTATCATGTTACTTATATTTTAGTGCTAATGACTAAGAATGGACATGCAGTTCTGTACAGTTAATCAGCAGCTCTAGTCAGGGTGTGCTGAACTGAAGTTGTGAGTCTTCAGCCGGGATTTAAAAGCTGAGACCGAAGGGGCATCTCTTATAGTAGCAGGCAGACCAGTCCACAGTTTAGGGGAACCCTGTAATGAAAAGCTCAACCTCCCACTGTTATTTTATTAATCCTTGGAATCCTAAGCAGACCGGCATCTTGAGATCTTAATGTGCGCTCTGGTTTGTAAGTCATGATAAGTTCAGACAAGTAAGCCGGACCTCGGCCATTTAATGCTTTATATGTTAAAAGGAGGATTTTGAAATCTGCCCTAAACTTAACCGGGAGCCAGTGTAAGGATTTAAGAACTGGAGTGATGTGTTCATATTTTCTAGTTCTTGTAATAATTCTTGCAGCAGCATTTTGGATTAACTGGAGGCTGAATAAAGAACAGTTTGAACATCCAGCGAACACTGCATTGCAGTAGTCAATCCTACTAGAAATAAATGCAGGAATTAATTTCTCAGAATCCTGTTTGTTTGTGTAGAAAGCGCCTTTATTTCCCAACATTTTTAAGATGGAAGAAACCTTATTGGGACAACTTTGTAATATGTGCTTTAAATGACATGCTGGAGTCAAAGATAACGCTGAGATTGAGGGCTGATTCAGTAAAATTAATGGGGACTCCAACTGAGTTAAATGATGACAAAATATTGTTGTGATCAGCGTCATTCCCTCCAATAATTCACATCTCTGTTTAAAGACAAGTCGTTCTCATCCATCCACTCCTTTAATTCACTAACACAACTAATTAAAGACAACATCTGGGAAACTTTATTTGATCTAAAAGAAAAGTATAACTGGGTGTCTTCTGCATACGAGTGAAAATGAACATTATGTTTCCTAATGAGAGATCCCAGTGGAAGCCTTTAAAGTGACAACAGTGACAGTCCCAGTACTGAGCCCTGCGGGACACCATATTGAACTTCTGTGTGTAATGATGGAGTCCTGTCAGCACATTTCTGTACATATTGGAATCGACAGTCATGAAATTGTGATTGGTAATCCAGTATGTGTTGTGGGCAGACCCCTCCTTAGGCTGGCTGGGGGTCTCTATTTAGATAAGCACTGCAAATATGGAAATACCACCCAGACCCCCCCCAACCACCCCCACCCCCGAGAAATCCTGCAACTGAAGTCGCAGCCTCAGGAAAAAAACAATCAATGGATGGAAGTGTGAGTGCGTGTCAGTGTCTGGGTGGTCCGCCGTGATCTCCTGAATGGGTCGCACTTCACAATGCCATACACTTTATGGAGTGCACTGTGCTATAGACCGCATTGAAATAATAAGGTGATGGTGGTGGTGGTGGTGTGGTGTTTTCATCTGTAGGGGGTCATCTGTGACTTCCTGAACACACCACACTATTTTGCATAAAGTTTAAGATTTTTTGCCGTGCGTTGGGATTGCAACACACAAAAGTGGCCTGAGACCACATATGGCCCAGGGCCTTCATTGTACAGGAACACATTGGCTCCTGGAAACAAAGTTCTGTGGTGGGAAACACCTCATGAGATCATGAGCACTCCATTCAGTCATGAGACGCCTTTTAAACAGTCTTAAACGTTAATCGAGGCAGGGTGCTGTTCAGTCTAAAAGTGCAAACCTCAAATAAAAGAAATTATAACCAGCCACATATGGAAAATGAGAAGCTAAAAATAGGAATGTCGCAAAACGTACCACCCATGCAGCACCACCTACAGGTCACAATAGCAAGTCGCAAAGACATTAAGCTCAAGGACCTTCTGACGCTGTGTCTCCAGGAGGGGGTGACTCGTGTCCGGTGGCTAACACACAGTGCGACGTCTTCTTTTACTGCTCGTTAAATGAGTGCTCTGCTCACTGCCATCAGGCTATGTCTGCTCGGCTCTGATTCATTTCACTTCCATGTTTTTGTGTTTTCACGTTTGACTTCCTCAAAATGGGTTCGGCTGAAGGCCAAGCTCTGCATTTCAGCTTGTCAGGCTGATCAGAGGATCCAGGAGCCTGAACTTTAAATCATGTCGTCGTTCACTAAATATCCTCTATAGGCTGAGCTGAAAATCAAATAGACAGAGTGGCCAGTTTATTAGGTACGCCAGTCCAGCCGAGTGCTGTGCCACCTTTTGGCCTTCAGAGCAGCAGGTGCTCATCAAGATGCTGACCTTCACTTTGGAAGGAATTGTGTTGTGCAGAAGCTGCAAAGGCCTACGGTTCACAGCAAAGGTCGATGATATAATCAGTCAGTCCATCCGTCTATCTATCTATCTATCATATATAGTGCCTTACTAATCTATCTATCTATCTATAGTATATACTGTAGTGCCTTACTTTATCTATCTATCTATCTATCTATCTATCTATCTATCTATCTATCTATCTATCTATCTATCTATCTATCTATCTATCTATCATATATAGTGCCTTACTTATCTATCTATCTATCTATCTATCTATCTATCTATCTATCTATCTATCTATAGTATATAGTGCCTTACTAATCTATCTATCTATCTAT
>JANRMT010062835.1:5565187-5599363 GCA_026402145.1 Polypterus bichir lapradei | reverse complement strand
ATCTATCTATCTATCTATCTATCTATCTATCTATCTATCTATCTATCTATCTATCTATCTTTAAAACCGCTTTTGGTGGCATATGCAGTGAAAGGCACTATATAAAATAAGCCTATATATTCCATTTGTATTACTTTGTACGAGCATTGGTGTTTTAAAACTCGCTATATAACATAAATATTCATTTTTTATTGATCGTTTCCTGATGATGGCACAGACAGTGAAAGGCGCTATGTCAGAAAATCCCAAATACTGTCTTATTGCCTTTTAAGCGCGCTTGTGGTGGCATATGCGGTGAAAGGCGCTATATAACCTGAATCTAAATATTTGAATGTCCTTTCCTTTCACATGGCAGGCGTTACATAACACTCAGCTTGCCTGGCAGTTCCAAGATGTCGGAGCTAACGGGCCGTGCGAGCCCGCAGTTCGATGTGTGCCGCGCCGCGCTGCGCTGTGCGTCGTCCCGGGTTGTAATTCCGCTCGTTTGTTCCATTCCGGCAGTTTTCCGATTTCCTTTCGGTTTTTGCTGTGTTTTTCTCCTGGGAATCGAATCATTTTGTCACGCTGATGTTCTTTTCGGAATGTTTTTTGAGTTATTTGAGCGATGGCTGCCTGCCGGTAGTTGACTCGGTATGCGCGGGCGGTAAAGGAATGGCGGCGAGGCCATTTGAGACGTTCGCTTGATTGTACAGAATTTGAGAAGAGAGGTCTGATTAAGTTATGGAAAAGCAATGTTTTTTTCTGAATCAACTAAATCATGGTGTCTTGCATGAATTCATATTTTCCTGGAATAGAACATCACAATTTTGAGGGCGCTGCTTTGGTTTAAAAAATGAAAAGAAAGAAAGAAGCCTATGTGTATATTTAGATGTAAATGGATTGTATGGATGGATGAATTAAAGGAAAAGAAACGCAAGTCGTACCCCAGTAGTTCAACTGCAGCTTCACGGGTGCAGCGCTGCCTCCATCATATCACGCTAGACGGTGTTGTACCTCAGTGCCGTCACAGGGGGCGATGCTTCTGCAAAGGCTGAGTTCTCGAGATTTGCAGGCACAATAAGAGCTGTGATGGCATGAGGTGCCCACCACCATAGACATATATAGGTAGACGCCGCATTCACTGTGTTGCCCAGTCTACACGATACGTCAGCGCGTCCGCCCTATTGCGAGTGGCAAAAGTGCCATTTAAACTGATACAAGTAGACGTGGAAACCGGGTTTGCTGATGAAAAAACAATAACGTTTAAAACAGTATCGTTTACATACAACAGATTTTGGCGAATCTTTAAAATGCATTTATTTATATCCATTTATACACTAATAATGGCAATTATTAAATAACTAGCAAAAAACCAGTGTGTTAAAGAAGTTATGAAAAAGAAAAGGAAACATTTTAAAAATAACGTAACCTGATTGTCAATGTAATTGTTTTGTCACTGTTATGAGTGTTGCTGTCATCAAGGATTTGATTATCATTATTTCTTTCAATCAGGTTCGTATTTGGAGGACGTGTTGTGTTCAAGTTATATTCCGTGTTTGTCAACCGTTAACAGGTAACAGGTTTCATTCACCGAAGTGTTCACCACCCAAATCGGTAGTCGTGAATCTAAGATGTTTAACAGGCATTCCCGATATTAAGTTGTGGATTTGCCTGCGAATATTTAGCGGTAGCGTGTCTATGAACGTAATTTAAACTTAAGCTTTACACCTTGCTTTCCTATTGATATGTCTACAAAGGCTTGTTCAGATTCAGAGGGTTGTTCCTTTCTTACTGCATCAATAAACAGCTCGTCTTCCTCTTTATCTGACACATCACACACTGCATGCACGGGTTTACCTTTCCGAGTCCTGCAAAGTCAGTTCACGTGAGCCGATCGGAGTACATGCATCGAAGGTTCTTAGCTGATCTCGTGCAAGCTTGCGATGTCCACGGCTTTATTTAATGTTAGCTCAGACCCGGCAATGCATCTTCTCATTAAACTTGTATCTCGTGAATATCGTATTCGTCGTAGGCATGACAAACGCCAGCGGCAGCGTGTCTATGAACTTAATTTAAACTTAAGGTTTACACCGTGTGCTTTATTTCCGCAGTACCTGCACTTATGAATATGCTCGTATGCGTCACTCACTTCATATTCTTTTGCTGCCTTCTCAATTGTGTAATGTGTTTTTTGTTCAGCGCTCTTTGGAGCTCTTGCTTGTTCTCTGTGTACTGCATTCACAGTCAGTTCACGTGAGCCGCTCGGAGTACATGCATCGAAGGTTCTCAGCCGTGCTTGTGCTCTCTCGATGCGATCTTGCGATGTCCATGGCTTTATTTAATGTTAGCTCAGACCCGGCACTTAAAAGTTTCTCTCGCACTTTCGCTGAGTTTGTGCCAAACACTAGTCTGTCCCTGACCATCTCATTTTCGTTTGCATAAGCACAGTCCTTCACCCACGAATATTTAGCGGCAGCGTGTCTATTGGTTTGCTGCTGATGGACGGCCTTATATGGGCAGGCACTCAATTATGTGGGAGGCGTGACGCTGAGGGATGCAACTCCGCCTCACACGGCGACCGAGCTGCAGGCTATGGCCGTATATATGTATGTAAGTAGGATTCTACCGTTATGTGTAGAATTTTGAAATGAAACCTGCCTAACTTTTGTAAGTAAGCTGTAAGGAATGAGCCTGCCAAATTTCAGACTTCTATCTACACGGGAAGTTGGAGAATTAGTGATGAGTCAGTCAGTGAGGGCTTTGCCTTTTATTACTATAGATAATAATAATAATAATTATAATAATAATTATTATTATTATCATTATTAAATAATTCCTCCTGTATAAGTAACATTTTTCGGACTGCCTTCTTCCATCTCTGAAACTTTTCTAGACTTCGTCCTGTTCTTACACAACACAGTACTGAAGTATCGGTTAATGCCCGAGTCTCCTCACGTATAGATTACTGTAATGCTATTCTATCTGGCATCCCACAAAAACGTATCCAGCGCTTACAACTTCTTCAAAATTCTGCTGCCAGGATAATAACCTGGGGCCTCATGTACAGTATAACGCCGTGCGTAGAACTCACACTCTAACATGGAGTAAGCACAAAAGCTGCAATGTGCGTACGCACAGAAAAATCCAGATGCAGAAATCTGTGCGTACGCAAACTTCCACGTTCTTCCGCTCCATAAATCCCGATCAGCGTGAAAAGTAACGCACCTGCAAGCGCCTGCTGTCCCGCCCCAGCTCCTCCCAGAATTACGCCTCTTTGAATATGCAAATCAATATAAATAACCCTTAAGCTCAGCCTTCTGTGAAAAGACAATGGGAAAAGCACAGGGGAAAATATAAGAATTTCACCGAATACCAAGTGGAGGCAAAGGAAAAACGTACTATTTGTTGGTTTAAAAAGTGGGATAAAGAACAAATGGAAGTTGATCGAGTGACATAGCGTGTCGGAGAAACTCGAAAGCTGAAGTTCACAAAGTTGCACGGTGCCGGAAATAAAAAAGAAGTTGTCAGATATCAAAGTTGCCGTGAAAAGGCGAGTCGTAGCCCACCGTCTGAGTGTCATATGAAAGCTTATTAGGGTACAGAGAAAAAAAAAATAGGGACACAGTGGGGAAAAAGCATGAAATGTCAACTTCAATCTCGAAATTTCCACTTTAATCACGTAGTTTATATTCTCATTAAAGTAGAACATCATAAACTTCATCTTAAAATCGTTTAATTAACCAGTTGCTCAAATCCCATCGCAACTAAAGTAGCACGTTAAATGCTTTGTATTGTATTTGATCTTCTTTGTGCTCTGTGTGTGAATCACTACGTGCTTCCGCGTTTTCTCTTCCTCCGACAGGACACAGAATCCATTACATTCGTGATATCACAGCTCTCTGAATAATTCAAATACTGGGATGTACACTCACCTAAAGGATTATTAGGAACACCATACTAATACGGTGTCTGACCCCCTTTCGCCTTCAGAACTGCCTTAATTCTACGTGGCATTGATTCAACAAGGTGCTGAAAGCATTCTTTAGAAATGTTGGCCCATATTGATAGGATAGCATCTTGCAGTTGATGGAGATTTGTGGGATGCACATCCAGGGCACGAAGCTCCCGTTCCACCACATCCCAAAGATGCTCTATTGGGTTGAGATCTGGTGACTGTGGGGGCCATTTTAGTACAGTGAACTCATTGTCATGTTCAAGAAACCAATTTGAAATGATTCGAGCTTTGTGACATGGTGCATTATCCTGCTGGAAGTAGCCATCAGAGGATGGGTACATGATGGTCATGAAGGGATGGACATGGTCAGAAACAATGCTCAGGTAGCCCATGGCATTTAAACGATGCCCAATTGGCACTAAGGGGCCTAAAGTGTGCCAAGAAAACATCCCCCACACCATTACACCACCACCACCAGCCTGCACAGTGGTAACAAGGCATGATGGATCCATGTTCTCATTCTGTTTACGCCAAATTCTGACTCTACCATTTGAATGTCTCAACAGAAATCGAGACTCATCAGACCAGGCAACATTTTTCCAGTCTTCAACTGTCCAATTTTGGTGAGCTCGTGCAAATTGTAGCCTCTTTTTCCTATTTGTAGTGGAGATGAGTGGTACCCGGTGGGGTCTTCTGCTGTTGTCGCCCATCCACCTCAAGGTTGTGCGTGTTGTGGCTTCACAAATGCTTTGCTGCATACCTCGGTTGTAACGAGTGGTTATTTCAGTCAAAGTTGCTCTTCTATCAGCTTGAATCAGTCGGCCCATTCTCCTCTGACCTCTAGCATCAACAAGGCATTTTCGCCCACAGGACTGCCGCATACTGGATGTTTTTCCCTTTTCACACCATTCTTTGTAAACCCTAGAAATGGTTGTGCGTGAAAATCCCAGTAACTGAGCAGATTGTGAAATACTCAGACCGGCCCGTCTGGCACCAACAACCATGCCACGCTCAAAATTGCTTAAATCACCTAAATTTCCCATTCTGACATTCAGTTTGGAGTTCAGGAGATTGTCTTGACCAGGACCACACCCCTAAATGCATTGAAGCAACTGCCATGTGATTGGTTGATTAGATAATTGCATTAATGAGAAATTGGAACAGGTGTTCCTAATAATCCTTTAGGTGAGTGTATACGTGATATCTTTTTCATGACGATAGGAGTTAAAGCACGTTATTAAACAGGGGAATACGGTGTGTGATTGTGTGTGACCTTCGATGAAATTATTGCAGCAGTCCTGTCTCTTTCAAACGTACTAACCTCCAATTCCTGTCCTTCCTTTTCTTTCTCCAAATACCCAATCGCCACACAATCAGCTCTGTAATGGACGTTAAGCCATCTGTAAGCTTGCAACGACGATTCTTCAGAACTTTTAAGGAACATTGAAATATCTTCATAGTACGTGTTTAATTATTCTATCCATCTGTCCTTCCAGTGTCGTGCCAGCCCAGCAAGAATACGACGCGAGGCAGGAACAATCTGTGAACTAGCTAGCGCTGTGGCACCGTGTCCTCACATGTTTAATTATTAACATTAATATACTTATTAATTAAAGTGTAGTTAAAGTTTTTTCTGTATAATATAATCAATATATTTTGCTGCATTTCGTCTTAAAAATGATATCGTCATCATATGTAAATACGTGCTTTATAAAGTGGCGCAGGTTGTGTAATATTATAACTGTAGTGCAAGTTTACAGTGAGGTGATTGTACTTATAAGTACTAACGAGCACTTGATGGACTGATTGACTGATCAAAGTTCTTGGGATGAAACTGTTTCTAATCCGCGAGGTCCTTACAGGAAAGGCTTTGAAACGTTTTGCTGTGGCTGAGGCAGCGTGTGCTTGATGCTGTATACCGATAATTCTCTTTCCGATCAGCTGCTGTACTCCTGTGATTCACACTCAGATACAGTGATATAAATACTCCGGGTGGTGCAGTGAGAGTAATATGGAAAAAGATGATCCGCTGTGGCAACTCCTAACGGGAGCAGCTGAAAGAAGAAGAAGAAGGTGCAGTTAGAGTAACAACGCTAAGGCAGTTATGGTATTTGGAATACTATGGCTATTCCCTGGGCCATTCTATTGTTACAAGTTAATAACAATCAGATGCATTACACTAATAAACAATATGCAGTTAGTTTCAGTGTATTTATAAAGCCGCGTCAGGAATGTGGATCTAAGCAAGAAAGGGTAACCACACAGGAACAGCAGCACTGCTTTGACGCTGGGTGCCGTCAGTCTGCAAAGCCAAGTGCAGAACTTGCATATGCCAAGGATTGAGCTGGCGTGAAAATGTGCGCGGCTTTGGTTTTTTACATCGCGATTCGAACGCAGAAACGTTTGTACGCAACATTTCTGTGCATACACACTGTTTATACATGAGGCCCCTGCTGCTCTAAATCCACTGAACATATCACACCGATTCTCTGTCACCTTCACTGGCTCGCTGTTCACTACAGAATATGATACACAATCCCGCTCTGAACATTTAAAGCTCTCCACGCCATCACTGATCTCCTCCAGCCTGGCACTCCTCTCGCTCACTCAGATCCTGTCATTTGAGAGTATTCAGTCTGGCAATATGGAGCGACCTTAGTTTGTGGAAGACAGACACAACTAAATTGACAACCATCAAATGAACTGTGTTTCCTTGATGTGTGAACCAATCTCAGCCCGAACAAACTGACTGATCAAAGATACGCTGACGGCTTGTCCTAATGTCGACTGTCAGATAACACGCTCAGCTACTTTGACCACCTTGACTGGACCTTCAGAAGGAATCATCAGACCTCCTTTGTTTTTTAATGTGAGCGAGTGGTAGCTTTGATCATATGACGCCGGTACAGCGTCTGTTACCAAACTAGCACGGCACACGTCACAGGACAGCTTTCTCAAAATCCCGTCTAAGGGCTACCTGACCTCCCACTGCTTCCTGAGGTGGATTTCTTTGGGAAACCTTCAGAGTTTGAGAAATGTTAACAGCTAACAACAATCTACATACTTAGTGACTAAATACGTTTAGCCAAAACGTTGTTTGGAGGCTCACTTGAGCACATGAATGCATAGCTTTGCTAGCTTAGCCTGTCGTAGCTAAAGTTAAGATTATAAAACAGGATTTTCTGATGGCCAAATATAACTAAAACAATTGTTCAGCCTTATCTATGAAATGTAATGCCCCGGGATCTGGTTTGGAGCGTCCAGCGGTTTGTCCAATCCCAAGCAGCACATTAACCATTACTTCACTCCACAGCAGTGCCACTTGCAATATGGCGGCGACGTTGACGTACGAGGCTGCTGGTCATGCGGCGTCTAGTAATTCTATGTCTATGCCCACCACCCTCATATGGGGGCAAGTGGGGCCCACCCTTGACATGATAGAGAGCTGAAATAATAACAAGTAAACAGAAAAAAAAAATGAAAATGATTTAAAGAGTGAGATAACATGAAGGAACAGCACACAAAACAGGAAAGGAATCATCTGAAAAACAAGTGGAAAATAGGAATGTAAGAAAATATTCTTAGAAAAAGAGAAGGACACAGAAAGGAGGTTTGGGGGATCACCAGGGTGTGCCCCCTAGAAATAGTCAACAAATGGCAGGTCATACATCAGAGCTCTGCTGCATGACACCCCACCGAGAGTGCCATCGGACCCATCAGCTACAGGGTTGTCAGCTGGGAGCCACCCCTCCTAGACGCTTCACCCCATAATTCAAGGAAAATCTCCAGGTAGGGGTGACAGTAGCAGGGAGGTCCTGTAACAGGCCCAAGGACCCTTTCCACCATCTGGTGTCTTTCCTCCTTTTCTCCACCTCTTATGCCAGTTCCTTCTGTGCCTGTGCTTTACCCAGACATATCCATGCCCCTCAAGAAATGCTGGGTAGTTAACCCCATGTAGCCTGGGCAGCCAACCTTGACCGGGTTGATGAGAGCCCTCCATCTTGCCTTCAGATCAGCATATTTCTCTCTCGTCCTCTCGTGGTCTTCCTCCATACCCCTTGGCACCATCAGCTCAACCAGAATAACTGACTTTGGTTCTGTGGACCACCACATGACGTCTGGCTGGAGGAAAGTGATGAGGAACTGAAGCTTCCTAAAGGTTCACTCTCATGTTCCATTTGTCACAAGTTGATAGGATCGGTGGTCTCCGAGGGGAGGTCTGTCCTCTACCTCCCCATCCAATGACAGGAATCAGCTGTTGTTGATGTGCTGGATGGGCTCCATTTGCTGCCTGTCTGGATGCCTCCAAGATCTCAGCTAATCCGGTCATGCCACCATCTAACGTCTGAAGAGTATGTGCTGTAGTGTGGCATTTGGGGCGCTGCAGGGTGGGCTGTCTTCAGCAGAACTGCGCCAAACACACAGGTTGTCAGGGCTATGGAGAGTGCAGGATGTTAATGTCATAAAGACACCAAGTGTGGCTTATGGTGTCCTCCACCTGTCATCCCACTAAGGGTCCGAAGTACTAAAGAGTTCCAAAGCACATTGAATTGAAACACTTTCAATAATGTCCATTAGAGGATAGCTAGATAGATAGATAGATAGATAGATGGGATTAATAAAGTATCTATCTATCTATCTATCTAAGGGGAAATTCACTGTCAAACCCTGGCTATTTATAAGGGCAAGAACTGAAACTTTATGAAATTAAAGATTTATTCTTCACAAAAAAAAAAGGAATTCCAATCACAGTGAAGCTCCGTGTGGCACAAAGGCAAAAATGGAGTTGCCTTTCACAGAGGTAAACCAAGTCGAAGAAAGTCCCGGTGCAGAATCCAAACAGAGTGGTCGAAAACCAGCAAATTCCAAAAGATACAACACAACCAACTGAGGGACTCCGGAGCGCAGTCCCAATGAACTGCCAGGAACTGTGGAAAACCCTCTGGATTTATAGGGTGGAGGGCAGTTCCTGGTGGTGACTGGCAGGTGGGCCAGGTCAGGTCAGGGGCAAGTGGGTTGCCGCACCCACCACATGGCAAAACAGCTAGGGGTCCCGGTTGGCAACAAAGGACAGACACGAGGTCCAGTGCCACCCTCTGAAAATGATCCTCTATCTGCCACAGCCAGGTGTTACATGGGCATCCCTTTGGCCTGGTCTCAATATCAAGGATCCTGTGAGCCGGACCACCCTCAGGTAATCACTCCACATGGCCGTAGTGCTGTAACTGACGCTCCCTCACCATGCAGGTCATGTGCCTCATTCGGGACCCTGTGAGCAACACAAAGTCAGACCAGTGGGATCCAAGGACCCTCTGAAGAGACACACATAAAGGAGTCCAGTCTTCATCTCAGGTCACTGGATAGCGTCCATGTCTCACAAATAGGGAGCACCAGGACTCTAAAGACTTGGACCTTCGTCCTTTTGCTGATATCGGGAGCGCCTCACACCCCTTTATGACCTCATGACCCCCCATGCTCTCCCAATCCGTCTACTGACTTCATAGGAAGAGTCACCAGAGTCACATGAATGTCACAGCTGAGGTAAGTAAACATCTCGACGAGGTCAACACTCTCTCTGCAGACAGACACACTGCTGATGGCCGTGCCCAAGAGGTCATTAAAGGCCTGACTCTTGGATTTTATCAGGACCCTCGCAAGCCCAGACCCCTCACTCAGTCTCTTGAGAGCCCCCATCACAACATCGTCGATAAAGTCAAGATCAGTGAATCTCTCTTGTAAAAGGCGCTATATAGCACCCGACCCGGCACAGACCACGCTGAGGCACGTGTACAAAACACACAGGCTTTATTCTTTGTCTTCACCCATGGGCGCACGCCTTCCCCGTGACCCACAGGCAATACACAGTCCCAAAGCACAAAACACAAACTATACACAACCCTTTCTGGCACCACCACTCCTCCCAGGCAACCTCGTCCTCTTCCTCCCGATTCTGGCCCCGAATGAAGGGAGGTTGGCCCGTTTTATAGCCCACCCGGAAGTGCTCCAGGTGCCTGACCAGCTGGTCTTAATTGCACCTCCGGGTGGGGCTGGTAAGTCGTCCCTTGTGGCGGCTGGCTCTCCGCAGCAAAATGTAAATGGACCTTAGGTAAATGCAACATTATTATTATTATTATTATTATTATTATTATTATTATTATTATTATTATTATTATTATTACTGACACTGTGTGACCCTGAGCAAGTCACTATTGGCAATAACAAACCAAATCCTAACCAATTGTAGGCCAACTGTCAACAGCTGACACAGACAACTCAGCCAATCAGAACACAGCAAGCCTGCTGTGCTTTAGGCCCCTGGACTCAATTTCTTTTTTATAGGGAAAAAAAAACCCCATAAAAGTAAGTTAAATTAGATTTAAAAAGTCGTATTAGATATTAAACAGTAGGTATGCACTGCTGGTGTATCAATCAATTAATTCTTCAATTCTACCAACCAAAAGTCAGATTAACACTTTTTATTGTTTTAAGGACTTAAAGATTGATTTTAATGGCCTGTGAGGCTCTTTTTAAATTTTGAAAATTCTGTGGTATGCTTTTAAAAAAATATATATACATCTCTCTATTATTAAAGACTAGGGGGCTCCGCCCCCTGCTTGCTTCGCTCGCCCACCCCAGGTTTAGTTTACCGGTTATTCAATTTAAAGAGTTTGTTATTTTCATGGGAATTGTTACATATGCATTATTTTCACTTTTACTTTAAAACTTTAGTAAAAACATTATTTGGAATTCACTTTGCTTCAAGATTGCATTGAATTTTGATTCCGTGTTTGGACTTAAATCGTGACAAAGCAACGTATAAACTGCCCGTTAGTGAATCTCGTTTCTTTCTCTCTAATAAATAAACCGACTTTCTCAAATGTTTCTCCCTGCTCTTTCTTCTTCGCTTAGTCGTTGACGTGTCACCTGGAACGTATAGAATTATTGTCCTGTTAAAATATATAAGAGCTGAGAGTGCAGGAAGTGTGTCTGACAAAAGCATTCACACGACTGAGAGGTTAGATGACCGCGGTCTTGTTTGAAAATAGTTGTAAGTAGGGCATGACTTGAAAGAATCTCACGTTAAAAGTCTCAGTCTCTCAGGACTTTATACCGCGCCAGCGTTTTTGGAATCTTTTAATTCTCGCTGCCTGCACGAATTAGATGATCTACAAGTCTCCGACTTAAAGTTTAAATCCAAACAATATATTCAGTCTCTTTTCACTGTTCCATTATTTCCAGAGGTGGGTAGTAATGAGTTACATTTACTTGAGTAACTTTTTAAAAAAATTGTGCTTCTAAGAGTAGTTTTACTGCACCATACTTTTTACTTTTACTTGAGTACATTTGTGACGAAGAAACGCTACTCTTACTCCGCTATATTGGGCAACACTCGACTCGTTACTTTTTTCCATTTATACATTAAACTATATTTTTGCAAGAGAGATGTTGCCAATGGATCTACTACATGACCGTTTCACCAATCGGACGTAGCCATGCAGTCACATGACCACACACAAACTTCCTGTGACTTCTTGCAGCCTGTGAGAGACTTTTTAGCCATGCGGGGCTCCTGTTCACTGCTAAAACGGTCACAGCTTCACTGCAGGAACCAGATCGTCATTCCCAAGCCTGCCTTTCATGTCTTTTCTCCTTTTCTTTGATTCTCCCTTCTTTTTTGTGCCCGCCCGTATATATACACTCTTGTCTCCGTGGGCCTTAATCACACGCCGCAGAAAGCCAATAAAGCAATTGAGAACGATTGGACCCGCATGTGGAGGTGCGACTCGCTCCAACTACCTCATTAACTCCCCGCAGTCGTGCGATTGTGCCCACGGAGAGTGACACGGCTTTATGGATTTGAAACTGGCCTTTTTTTTGAAGCCGCGGAACCGCTACACCACAAAGTGCATATGCAGTATTGTACTGTCAGTGTACAGGAGATCTCGTCACTCTAAGTAATTTGCACTGTTCAGACGTACATGTCACCTACTGTAGTTATCGGCTTCAAAAGCTTTGTTGTGAAAAACTGAGATTTGGAACTTTGTGTTATTTGTGCTTCTTTATTTTTACTCATTTTTTTATTTTACGTATTATTTGATTTTATTTTCTTCTGTCTTATTACAACATTTCTAAAATATAAATCACTTATTATGTTCAAACAGCTACTCAGTACTTGAGTAGTCCTTTCACCAACTACTTTTTTACTCTTACTTGAGTAAGTTTTTGGTGGACTACTTTTTACTTGAGTAATATTAGTTTGAGGTAACGCTACTCTTACTTGAGTACAATTTTTGGCTACTCTACCCACCTCTGGTAATTTTACCCAGTAATAATTTCCTCCGTTTTCCACTAATGCGATCTTTACTATCAGTTTTTTGAGACTTTTGAATTTTAGTACTTTTATTATCTCTAACCTGCTCTGCACGTGTATCGTGCCAGCGTTTTTGAATTCTTTACGACATTCTACTTTTTCATCTACTCTTATTTCCAACCCCGGGCCTGGTTAAATCTCTTGGCACAAAGACTCGTCTCACGGGACGTGAAAGTATCTCTCTGAAAATGTCACATCTCCTCTCCTTCCAAGATTTTTTTTTTATAATTGAGACGAGACTATCGCCATGAGATTTTTTCAAGTCCCGCCCTCCTCTCCACCATTTCCGGTACACGGCCCACGCCCGCTGTCCTCTCGCATCTCATTGGTGTGAATGCTTTTGTCAGACACAGTTCCTGCACTCTCAGCTCTTATAAATTTTTATGTTTTCCTCACTTTCAGTTCTCAATAAAAGAAGACGTATTATATCCAAATCTTAGAGAAGAATTTCATCACGAAGAGTTATAAACATAAAAAATGAGTACACGGGTAATCCTAGCAGTGAGAAACGATGAAGTCAAATGAATTAACGTGAAAAATGTTGATCGGTTACACGGCAAGTTGGTTAAATGCGTATCAATAGACTCTGCTGAAACAGTTGGTGGCGACGGTGCGGAAGATGAAAACATTAACTTACAGCATCATGAAGAATATCTACAACCGTTAACACCGTCTGGTCTTTTACCACACAAATTACTGTAGTAAGAAGGACGTATCGTTATGTTATTGCGTAATTTATGTCTGAGTGATGGGCTATGCAATACGACAAGATTAGTTGTATTCAGAATTGGTCAAACAATTCTGACATGTGAAATTTTAACAGGCGACAAGAAAGGTAATGTAGTCCATCTTCACTAATGACATTAGACACCAAAGGAGATTTTGATATGCCATTCATATTAAAACATTTACAGTTTCCCGTTAGAATAGCTTTTGCTTTGACAATTAACAAATCAGAGGGACAAACATTTGAAAAAGTCGGTTTATTTATTAGGGAGAAAGAAACAAAATTCACTCACTGACAGTTATGCGTTGCGTTGTCACGATGAAAGTCCAAACATGGAATCAAAATTCAATGCGATATTCAGGGCCGGATTAAGACGAAATTGGGCCTGATGCTGCAGCGCTAAAAAGGCCGATTTATTCTCGACATTGGCGCATTCGACACTCACCGTACACGCGCACTCAGACCGACCAAGGAGCCTTAATTGCTTGCGACACAACCAGCCAGCCTTTATTGAACATGAATAATAATAACGACGTAGTATCGTAACAACTCGTGATGAACATCAAACTACGTAACATCAACATTCAATAGCAATTGTCTGAAAAGTGCACTTAATGCAGAAAACCTAACAATGAAATACACAAAATTTCGCAATTCTCTTATAAAACAGAGTAAGAAAAAATGGATTTGCAGAGACATTGGGTCAAAGTGACTCAGTTCAGCTCTTGAGGGTAAAAATTTGTCCACGATTTAAATTTCATTATAGATCAGAATCCTGTCGAGGATTTTAAAAATTCTAAACATCCATGCCGGGCCCGCGGGCCGCCTTTTAGTTTCACCTTTACAGATAACCATTTAAATAGCCATCGATTTTTATTGTACAACTAACTTTCAAGGTGAAAAATTGACTACGTGGCACTTACCGAACAATAATAAAGTGGCAAGAAAACCCAAGATATTGCAAAAAACGCAGCTAAATTACTAAGTAAACTGTTTAACGTAAAATTGATAGCATTAACTTGAAATCTTCGGTTAACAATAAACATAACGACGTTATAGTTACGTCACAGCGCAAAGAACAATAGTAACTGTATAATAAGTAACGTTGTGTCCAGGCGTCCGAAAGTCGGACTCCAAATTTCATTCTAAGAATTATTTTGAGGTTAATATAGCAAAGGAAAACTGTTCAGCTTCCGGAAAATTCTCGTCTGTTTTCATCTGCGCCTAATGCTGCAGCATAAGTAGCACTCACCTTAATCCAGCCCTGGCGATATTGATGAAAAGTCAAATTAAGTTTTACAATAAAAGTGTAAGTTTAAAAAAATTATTTGTGTGTTAATTTCGATGCCAAACAGACCAAAAACGTAAAACGCAACGAATAACTCTAATGCAACATGAAACATAATTTACTTTCAATTTATTACGTTTGACTATTTTCTAATATGGTTAATTACTCGCTGTAATGTAAAATAGTTAGTTCTTGTGGTCGCTGAAGTTGAGAACAACAGAAGGCGGACACCAATAAAAAGTAAAAAGCAATTTCTTTTATTCTTGGTGAGAGGAGGCTGCAGACCTTGCCATGTTCCAGTGTGCCGCCGCCTGCCAGCAGGAAAGAGAGACTTCCTTTAAATACTCAAGTTCGTTGACAAGAATAAAAGAAAAACATAGCAGTTCATCTTGAGGTTATTACATGGCTTGCTGTAGCCCCGTCCACATCCTGAATTTGTACATGCAGAGAAAACACAGCGTTTTTTACAGATAAAAAGTGGTCAGTATTTTCACAATTTTAAGAAATACACTTCTTCTAACTTACATGTACATAAGACCAGTTATAGCAAGTTTTGTCCTAACAACAACAACATTTATTTCTATAGCACATTTTCATACAAATAGTGTAGCTCAAAGTGCTTTACATGATGAAGAAAGAGACAAAGAAAGAATTAAAATCAGAGAACACTAATTAACATAGAATAAGAGTAAGGTCCGATGGCCAGGGAGGACAGAAAAAACAAAAAAAATTCCAGACGGCTGGAGAAAAAAATAAAATCTGTAGGGGCCATGAGACCACCTAGCGCCCTCTGGGCATTCTACCTCACAAAAATGAAACAGTCCTCTTTGTATTCAGGGTTCTCATGGAAGGACTTGAAGATGATGGTCACGTGGACTTCTGTCCTTTAATCCATCAATGTAGGGACATCACGGTGCTTTGATCAGGTGGTGGTGGCGCAGGTTGCCACCACAGAAAACCGGAAAAAGAAACAGAAGAGAGAGTAGTAGGGGTTAGTACGGATTTTGGAGCCACCATAAATAGTAATGATAATTAATTGAATATACAGAGCATCAGGATTAAATTAAAATGAAGTTATGAGAAAGCCATGTTACAGTAATGTGTTTTCAGCAGTTTTTTAATGTGCTCCACCGTATCAGCCAGGTGAATTCCTATTGGCAGGCTATTCCAGATTTGAGGTGCATAACAGCAGAAGGCCTCCCGCCCGCCTCACCACTTCTTTTAAGTTTTGCTCTTGGAATTCTAAGCAGACACTCATTTGAAGATCTAAGGTTACGATTTGGAATATAAGATGTCAGACACTCCGATATATAAGATGGAGCAGATTATTTAAGGCTTTGTAAACCATAAGCAGTATTTTAAAGTCAATTCTGAATGACACAGGTAACCAGTGTAGTGACGCTAGGACTGGTGTGATGTGCTCGGATTTTCTTTTCCTAGTTAAGATTCTAGCAGCTGCATTCTGCACTCGTTGTAACTGATTGATGTATTTTTTTGGGTGGTCCTGAGAGGAGTGCATTACAGAAATCTAGTCGACTGAAAACAAAAGTGTGAACTAATTTCTCAGCATCTTTCAATGTTATAAGAGGTCTAACTTTTGTTATGTTTCTTAAGTGAAAAAATGCTGTCCTAGTGATCTGATTAATATGCGATTTGAAATTCAGGTCAGAGTCAACATCCATCCATCCATTATCCAACCCGCTGAATCCGAACACAGGGTCACGGGGGTCTGCTGGAGCCAATCCCAGCCAACACAGGGCACAAGGCAGGAACCAATCCTGGGCAGAGTGCCAACCCACCACAGGACACACACAAACACACACTAGGGCCACTTTAGAATGGCATGTCTTTGGACTGTGGGAGGAAACCGGAGCACCTGGAAGAAACCCACGCAGACACGGGGAGAACATGCAAACTCCACGCAGGGAGGACCCGGGAAGCGAACCCAGGTCTCCTAACTGTGAGGCAGCAGCGCTACCACTGCGCCACCGTGCCGCCTTCAGAGTCAACAGTTACCCCTAAATTCTTTACCTCTGTCTTGACTTTTAATCCTAATCAAGTTTATTTCTAATAACCTCATTATATCCATTATTGCCAAGCACTAAAATTTCAGCTTTTTCTTTATTTAGCTTGAGGAAATTACTATTCATCCACTCAGAAACACAAGTAAGACATTGTGTTAGTAAGACAACAGAGTCGGGGTCATCAGGTGCTATTGATAAATACAGCTGTGTGTCATCGGCATAGCTGTGGTGGCTCACGTTGTGACTCGAGATAATCTGACCTAACGGAAGCATGTAAATCGAAAAGAGCAGTGGACCCCGGAGAGAGCCTTGTGGAACACCATATAGAATATCAGGGGTCTTTGAAGTATAATTATCACAACTAACAACGAATTTTCTACCTGCCAGGTAGGATTCAAACCAATTTAGAGAGGCCCACCCACTGACTAAGGTGATTTCTAAGAATATTGTGATCAATGGTGTCAAATGCGGCACTCAGATCTAAGAGGATGAGAACAGATAAATGGCCTCTGTCTGCATTTACCCGCAAGTCATTTACTACTTTAACGAGTGCAGTTTCTGTGCTGTGATTTGTTAGCGGTTATAGGGTGTATGCATCTCAGCGGTTTTAGACAATGTTCACTTCCTTATACCTTTTTTTTCACGCACATTGCTCATAAAATTTCAAGGGTTACATAAAGGTTAGTTCAGTACATTACATTAGTTTTAAAGAAATTATATTCTTATAGCTTTAGTATCTGCATTAGATTACATTTGTTCAGTTAGCTTTAGCACATTCCTATTTGATACATAAGTATCACGCTTCTTATAGTTCTGTTAGCATCATACTTTTATTATTTGGAAAGACTGAAGCACCTTAATTCTAAATATTTCTTCCTCATTCTATTATGCAGATATAACAATTCCCATGAAAACAACAATCTGTTTAAATTGTTAATCCACTTCCCCATACGCGAGCGGCAGAACTGCAAATTGGCTAGCGTGTAGCGCCCACCCGGGAGTTGGCGAGTGAAGCGAGCAGGGTGTAGTAATATAAAAAACATGAGGCTAACATGAATGAATGTCTTCATAATGGTTGATCTGAATGGCCAATAGCCGAGGACGTTGAGCCTTTGTATGTTTAAATATATTCTTCGAGACCAAAGTAACATTTAGGCCTGAGACATATCTAAGACATCGTATGTTGTTTGTGCCAACGCTAAGGTGGTCTCTCAAAGGGTTAGAGAGTGGTGGCACTTAAGTGGTGAGTGTCTGTGTGTATCTATGTGTTTGTGTGTTAATCGTAAAGTGTGAGAGAAGACCAGTCGGGTAACTGACCTGGTGAGCTCACCTCTCCCTGGAAAGCACTTCTAGGCCTACAAGAAAGCCGGTGAGGGTAGTCTGAGGGTAACCGTACGATAACACACTTAACGTATTGTTTCATCTATCTATTATCCAACCCGCTACATCCTAACTACAGGGTCACGGGGGTCTGCTGGAGCCAGTTCCAGCCAGCACAGGGCGCAAGGCAGGAAACAAACCCCGGGCAGGGTGCCAGCCCACCGCAGGGCACACACACACACCAAGCACACACTATGGACAATTTTGGATTCCCAATGTACCTAACCTGCATGTCTTTGGACTGTGGGAGGAGAACATGTAAACTCCATGCAGGGAGGACCTGGGAAGCGAACCCAGACGGGTCTCCTTACTGCGAGGCAGCAGCGCAACCACTGCGCCACCGTGCCGCCTACGTATTGTTTCCCTCATGCAATTTGTAAACTGTTTGGGTAATTAATTTAATTTTAAAGGATATTTGATTACTCTGCCATTGTATGCCTGGAGGGCTGCTTGCTGGCAGAGTCTCTATGTAATGTCAGGCTGTGCTTAGGTAATCTGTGTAATCCCATCACGTCGTTCAGTGCTAAGCCTCCTCAAGTCAGCGGGCAGACACACACACACACACCGTCACATCCCATATCAGTGTCTGTGAGGACATGTGTGTGTGTCTCCGCCAAGTCAAGTCAAGTCAAGTTGGGGAGCATGCACTGGTAGAGTGCGTTGCTGTACCCACTACACGATGAAAACAGCTCGGGATCCCACTTTGCAAATCTCCGGACAGGCACGCGGTCCAGTCCCACCCTCCGGAAATGACCCTCTATCTGCCGCAGCCAGGTGTTACGTGGGCGACCCCGTAGCCTGGTCCAGCCACTCAGGTCCCCAACAATGAGGATCTTACGAGCTGGATCACCCTCAGGGAATCGTGACACGTGGCCGCAGTGTCGTAACTGACGCTCCCTCACAATGCAGGTCATGTGCCTCATTCGGGACTCCATGAGCAACATAAAGTCACACCAGCAGCACCCAAGGACTTTCTGGAGAGACACACATGAAGGAGTCCAGTCTTCATCTCAGGTCACTGGATAGCGTCCATGACTCACAAACAGGGAGTACCAGGACTCTAAAGACTTGGACCTTCATCGTTTTGCAGATATCGGGAGTGCCACACACCCCTTTATGACCTCATGTCCCCCCATGCTCTCACAATCCGTCTACTGACTTCATAGGAAGAGTCACCAGAGTCACATGAATGTCACTGCCGAGGTAAGTAAACCTCTTGACGAGGTCGACACTCTCGCCACAGACAGACACACTGATGATGGCCGTGCCCAAGAGGTCATTAAAGGCCTGGATGTTGGTTTTTATCAGGACCCTCGCAAGCCCAGACACTCGAGAGCCCTGATCAGAGCCTCCATTAACTCCACGAAGATCACAGCATCATCAGCAACATCAAGATCGGTGAATCTTTCTTCACCAACAGATGCCCCACAGCCGCTGGACCCCATAACCCTGCCCAACACCCAGTCCATACAAGCATTGAACAGAGTAGGAGCAGAACACACCGCTGATGAACCCCAGGCTCCACCAAGACCTGATCGAAATGTTAACTTCAAGCAACAGTTCACAGCAAAACGTGAGCAGCTTCATCAGGCCAAGGAAGCCGTCTGTAGAAGTGGGGGCCAGAACACAGTTTGGGCAGGCAAGGAACAGACAGATGTAAAAAAAAATAAAAGAAATAAATCAATCAAACGCAAATACTGACTTCTGATGAAGAAGAGCAACTCTGAAAAGCTGAAAAACGCATCCAGCCTCAGTTGTGGGAAACGTCTGCAAGATGTCACCAATTACAGGACACCATTGCTAAGAACAATCAACTGGCTGGCGACTTGAATGCGTCTGAGGATCTCAAGTTCACAGCCCACTCTGACTTCAGCTCCCCCAGGACACAAACAGACTTGACCTTCTCCACAAACCACAAACACACCTTCACTTCCTCCATTAAATGTCTGTGAAGAGGATGAGTGCTGGCTCTTGAAGAGTCGAAACACCAAGAAAGCAGCAGGTCCACATGGCGTCACGTCATCCTGCATGAAAATCTGTGCCCACCAACTGGGCCAGAAGTCTTTACACGGATTTTCAAGAAATCCTTAGTGCTGCACGAAGTGCTCCCAACAAGCCAAGATCACGCCAGTCCTGAAAAATACTCACCTACAGTGTGCAGTTTTGGTCTTCAGGCTGCAAGAAATGACATAGCAGCACAAGAGAAAGTCCAGAGATGATCAAATGGGCTGATATCGGGGGCTACAGGGGATGAGTTATGAAGATTAAAAGAGCTGAGCCTTAAAAGGAGATGAAGAGGAGACCTGACCGAAGTGATTAAAATGATTAATGGAATGAGGCCAGTGGATCGAGACAGTGACTTTAAAATGAGAATACGGGGGCACAGCTGGAAACTTCTGAAGGGGAAATTATCACACAAACATTAGGAAGTTTTTCTTCCCACAGAGAATTACAGACACTTGGAATAAGTGACCAAGTAGTGTGGTGGACAGGAGGACTTTAGGGACCTTCAAAACTCAATTTGATGTTATTTTGGAAGAATGAAGTGGATTGGACTGGGGAGCTTTGTTGGGGTGAATGGCCTGATCTCATCCAGAGTGTTCTGATAACTGCACTGAATGACTTCAGGCCTGTAGCTTTGACACCTGTGGTCATGAACACCTTTGAGAGACTGGTGTTGGCTCACTTGAAGGACGTCATAATTCCTCAGTTGGAAAGCCAAACCCACTTCATTTGGCCTATGAAGCAAATGGGTCCATGGATGATGCAGTCAGTATGGGTCCTGCAACATTGTGACAGTCCTGGGACCAAAGCAAGGATTCTGTTTTTGGATGTCAGCCCGACATCTAACACAATCGTCCCTGAACTCCTCCACTCCAAACTCACTCACCTGGACAAAGCTGGCCGCACTGTGAAGTCTCTTCAGTACCATCCAGCCAGCTCTGTTAAGGGGTCAACCCAGAGATATGCAGGCTGATGAGCCTGAGGTGTCTTGAACGATGGACTATCTGTCTAGTGGTCCACCAGTCTGTAAGTCTAAAGGACTGTGTGGGGACACTGGAGCACCAAAAGAAACAGGCCGGTCACCTTCACTCTTCATTCTGCACACCTCCAGCTACAAATATAAGAGCAGGTCAGGTCACTTGGAGGAATTCTCAGATGATTCTGCACTTATGGGGGATGAGACGAGGGAAAGGAGTGAAGGGGAGAACTTAGAGAATTGTCTGCAACTGAACATCAGCAAAACCAAAGAACTGCTTATTGACTTTCACCACACCAAAGAGCCTCCATGTCCGGTTGCTATTCAAGGAATGGATATAGAAGGGGGGTCCCCTCCTACAAGTACTTGAGGGTCCACATCAGTGACTGGTTGGATGGGTCTCAGAACACAGAGGGATTATAGAAGAAAGGGAAGAGTAGACAGTTCATTCTTAGGAGACTGCACTGCTTTAATGTGGTAAGCGACCTCCTTCACATCTTCTACAACTCTGTGACGGCCAGTGTGGTGGGCTGGGCTGGTCATATCACTTCAAGAGAGGACCACCAAATCAACAAGCTAATTACAAGGGCAGACTCAGTTGTAGGACACACTCTGGACCCCATGAAGATAATAGAGGAGGAGAGAATGAAAACAAAACAGAGTGTCATTATGAACAACGCTGCACATCCTCTCTGTGACAGAGCAACATGGAGGACTTTCAGCCAACAAATCATTCAGCAGAAGTGAGTCAAGAAACACAACTGGGGGGTCCATTATACCAACAGCAATACGCCTGGATAGCACCTGGCTGGGACTGACACATTTCTTCCTTTTTAGTCTGTCTGGTGTGTGTTCAGAGCAATGTGTGTGTGTGTGTGTGTGTATATAGATTTATTTATCTGTTTTTGTATGAACTTCTGTAAAAAGTCAAATCTATCTATCTATCTATCTATCTATCTATCTATCTATCTATCTATCTATCTATCATGTGACTATCAGGGTCTTTGTTTGAGTGCCCCCCCCCCCTTCATTTTCACAGTCTATCTGATCCTGCATTTAAAAAGTCAAATTATGCTAAAACAGCCCATCAGCGTTATGGCGCCCTCTTCAGTATTTCAACTGCGCTGTTCTAATTCTTCTTCTTCTTCTTCTCATGCAGGTTTGCGCACATGGAGATGAAGGAGCCGTCTTTCTACGGGAGTACCCGCTTGTCCGAATGGAAGACCACCCAGAAGAATCCATTTTTGAAACCTTGGCAAATCCTAAGTCCGATGATCCCGTAGGTGCTGATTTTATTACTTAAGCTAGGCTTTGGCTGTTTTGTTTTTTGTATTTTATTTTTTTCTTATGCTGGTCCTGCCCTGCATCTTATACTTGCTCGGAGAGGCTCCATCATCCCCTCCGCTCTGTCCTTGATCATAAAATGGATGGGCAGATGGATTGATGTTTTTTTGGGCAGTCACTGGTCTAATGGGCAACCTACCTGTGTTGTGATGTTAGTTGATGGAGGTGCGACTGAGATGATGGTCTGAGGGTACTGAGTTGGTCTCAGCTGGCACTGTTATGGTCAAGCCCGGGTTCTTTTGCTATTTAAGTCTAAATTGTGAGTTTCATCTTCTTTGTTCTTTTTTATTGTCATTAATTATTTTCTTTTTTTAAAATAATATTGTCCTGTTTGCTTATTATTTGTCTAATTGTGTATCATCTGTTATTTTTATTCTGCTAGGTTGTTATGAGGTATTTGTGTTTATCTTGCAGTTTTCTCCTGTTTCTTGTTACTTGCTCATCAAGAGGCGGGGCCACACATCCATCACTATTAAGGGCCCGCCCCCTACCCTAGAAAGGCAGGCTGGGAGTTGAAGTTCAGGGCAGGTCATATTCAATACACTATGGTGCACTTCGGTGGGATTTGTGAGTTTTATATTTTCTTTGGTTTTGAACTCTGCTTCTTGACTAGTTTTTTGGCTTCTGTTATGTGGAGTTTGTATTGAGACCCTCTTACTTTGAATCGTCTGTTAGACAAATCCTTTATCCTTATTTTGTTGCTCTTCTAAACTATTTTGTTGTATTTTTCCGATTTCTCAAAAATATGCTCCTTTGATCCTCCTCCTCAGTACAAGCCAGGGGTTGACAGTGATCCCCATTAAGAGATATGTAGACAGATTTGATAGGAACTACATAACAGATGGACAGACGTGTGAAGTTCATAATGTGATTGAGACAGGCAGAGAGATGTGAAAGGTGCTATATGATGATAGATAGATAGATAGAAAGGCACTATATAAAAGATAGATAGATAGATAGATAGAGTGATAGGTACTATATAATATATAGATAGATACAGTAATAAGCATCTATATAATTAATAGATAGATACTGTAGATAGATAGAGTGAAAGGCATGGTAGATAGATAGATAGATTGATATGAAAGGCACTATATAAAAGATAGATAGATAGATAAATATGAAATGCACTATATAAAAGATATATAGATAGGCACTATATAATATATAGAAAGATAGACAGATCGATAGATAGAGTGAAAGGCACTATATAAAAGATAGATAGAGTGATAGGCACTATATAATATATAGATAGATAGATAGATCAATAGATAGATAAATAGATAGATTGAAAGGCACTATATAAAAGAAAGATAGATAGATATGAAAGGCACTATATAAAAGATATATAGATAGGCACTATATAATATATAGAAAGATAGACAGATCGATAGATATGAAAGGCATTATATAATAGATAGATAGATAGATATGAAAGGCACTATATAAAAGATAGACTCTATGTAATAGACAGATAGATCGATAGATAGAGTGAAAGGCACTATATAAAAGATAGATAGATAGATATGAAAGGCACTATATAAAAGATAGATAGATAGATATGAAAGGCACTATATAAAAGATAGATAGATAGGCACTATATAATATATAGAAAGATAGATCGATAGATAGAGTGAAAGGCACTATATAAAAGATATACTGATAGACACTGTGTAATATATAGATAGATAAAGTGATAAGCACTATATAATTAATAGATAGACAGGCACTATATAAAAGATAGATAGATAGATGGACATGAGAAGTTAAAGGCACTATACAATTAGCATGTAGATGTGAAAGGCGCCACATGTCAGGTCAGCCGGCTCTGTCTAAGTTGTCTCATCTCTGCTGCCTGTGCCGTTGGTGTTCTCAGGTAATTTAAATATCCAAACAACCAAATAAACAATTTCTGTGAATAGAGAGCCCTAAACTGATGGCTGTGTCTGTGGAGCTGACGGCCCAAGTCCCCCTTGTGATCTGCTGTGTCTTCCTCACTGATTTGCTTGAGCTTTGCTGCCCTTCTCCTGTTGTATGGGACCCCCTTTGCACCTGCAGTCTGATCAGCTGAAGGATGTGCAGAGCTGAAATGGCCGCCAGTTTACAGATTCAGTGGGTCGCAGGTTGAACCGGCCACCTCTCGGGTAGTTTAAGGTTCAAGTCCTAAAGGATTGGGTGTGCTGTTAACTTCTTGTGACGCCTTGACATGGAGCTTTAAGGGCAGAAAATGCCCTCTGCTTCCATTCAGACGGTTATTTCGTTGATTAACTCACCAAGATAGTTTTCTGATTTGCAGCGCTCAGAAACTCCACCCAGTGGTGTGAATGGAAATTGCAACCACATCTTGTGAAATACGGTGAGAAGTGTTAAGAATTACTTCAATAAATGACTTTTGTGCATATCCATCTATTGTTCCCTTATATGAACTCACATAGCTTAGGAACGACAGAGCCTGTCTTGACAGCACCAGGTGCAAGGCAGGAGTTGACTGTGGAGAGGACGCCTCGCGGATTTACCCTCATAACACCAGACGTTGGACTGACGTACTTAGAGAAAAGCCACGTAGACCTAGGTGAAGGTGCCAACTCCAAACAGACTGAGCCAGGGCGTTGATCCTAATGTTTGGAACTGTAAGGCCCAGGGTACTGACTTGTAATGAAGATCGGGGAGGCAAAATTATAGGCTACAACATACATGACAATAATAATAATCATAATCATCATCATCATCATCATAGTAATAATAATCAAGCTGATATAACACAGAAGACAAAGACACAACAAATCAAACAATAAACGCAGCAACAGGACTACAGGCTTTGCCTGCATTGCTAAAGGCCGATTTAAATAAAGTCTGATTGGATGACCGTACTGCCTTATTTGCATATATGAATCATGGGTAAATGTTTAAAGATAACCATTATGCTTTGCTTTGATTAAATTTTGCAACTATATTAGTCCACTACTTTCATTTCAAGTTCCAAAATTTAATTTGTATGGTTTTTAGGGGCTGTCCTGATAAACTTTATTTAAGATTATGTTGTTACCATCACTGCAAGCTTCTTCCTAGGCAGGTGAACTAAATAGAGACTTAAATATTTTCAGCTCTGTCTGTTTGTTAAATAAATATCCATGTTATTATACCTGCCTCTCGATTAGCACATACAGTGCATCCGGAAAGTATTCACAGCGCATCACTTTTTCCACATTTTGTTATGTTACAGCCTTATTCCAAAATGGATTCAATTCATTTTTTTCCTCAGAATTCTACACACAACACCCCATAATGACAACATGAAAAAAGTTTACTTGAGGTTTTTGCAAATTTATTTAAAATAAAACAACTGAGAAGTCCCATGTACATAAGTATTCACAGCCTTTGCTCAATACTCTGTCGATGCACCTTTGGCAGCAATTCCAGCCTCAAGTCTTTTTGAATATGATGCCACAAGCTTGGCACACCTATCCTTGGCCAGTTTCGCCCATTCCTCTTTGCAGCACCTCTCAAGCTCCATCAGGTTGGATGGGAAGTGTCGGTGCACAGCCATTTTAAGATCTCTCCAGAGATGTTCACTCTGATTCAAGTCTGGGCTCTGGCTGGGCCACTCAAGGACATTCACCGAGTTGTCCTGAAGCCACTCCTTTGATATCTTGGCTGTGTGCTTAGGGTCGTTGTCCTGCTGAAAGATGAACCGTCGCCCCAGTCTGAGGTCAAGAGCGCTCTGGAGCAGGTTTTCATCCAGGATGTCTCTGTACATTGCTGCAGTCATCTTTCCCTTTATCCTGACTAGTCTTCTAGTTCCTGCCGCTGAAAAACATCCCCACAGCATGATGCTGCCACCACCATGCTTCACTGTAGGGATGGTATTGGCCTGGTGATGAGCGGTGCCTGGTTTCCTCCAAACGTGACGCCTGGCATTCACACCAAAGAGCTCAATCTTTGTCTCATCAGACCAGAGAATTTTGTTTCTCATGGTCTGAGGTCCTTCAGGTGCCTTTTGGCAAACTCCAGGCGGGCTGCCATGTGCCTTTTACTAAGGAGTGGCTGCCGTCTGGCCACTCTACCATACAGGCCTGATTGGTGGATTGCTGCATAGATGGTTGTCCTTCTGGAAAGTTCTCCTCTCTCCACAGAGGACCTCTGGAGCTCTGACAGAGTGACCATCAGGATCTTGGTCACCTCCCTGACTAAGGCCCTTCTCCCCCGATCGCTCAGTTTAGATGGCCGGCCAGCTCTAGGAAGAGTCCTGGTGATTTTGAACTTCTTCCACTTACGGATGATGGAGGCCACTGTGCTCATTGGGACCTTCAAAGCGGCAGAAATTTTTCTGTAACCTTCCCCAGATTTGTGCCTCGAGACAATCCTGTCTCGGAGGTCTACAGACAATTCCTTTGACTTCATACTTGGTTTGTGCTCTGACATGAACTGTCAACTGTGGGACCTTCTATACACAGGTGTGTGCCTTTCCAAATCATGTCCAATCAACTGAATTTACCACAGGTGGACTCCAATGAAGCTGCAGAAACATCTCAAGGATGATCAGGGGAAACAGGATGCACCTGAGCTCAATTTGGAGCTTCATGGCAAAGGCTGTGAATACTTATCCATCCATCCATCCATCCATCCATTATCCAACCTGCTACATCCTAACTACAGGGTCACGGGGGTCTGCTGGAGCCAATCCCAGCCAACACAGGGTGCAAGGCGTGAATACTTATGTACATGGGATTTCTCAGTTTTTTTATTTTTAATAAATTTGCAAAAATCTCAAGTAAACTTTTTTCACGTTGTCATTATGGGGTGTTGTGTGTAGAATTCTGAGAAAAAAAATGAATTGAATCCATTTTGGAATGAGGCTGTGACATAACAAAATGTAGAAAACGTGATGCGCTGTGAATACTTTCCGGATGCACTGTATGTGTGTGTGTCTCTGCATTTCCATCTCGGTGCTCATGAGAGTATCTTTTTCAGTATATTTTTGCTTAGACCAATTTCCTATCTTATTATATTTTCTTTTCTTTTTCTTCTTTCATTATTTTTATCGTTAGCTGTGCTACCTGTGTAAGATGGCTTGATATCTAAGTAGTCGACGTTTGCAGTGCAGTATGTCTGCCCTGGTGCTATGTCTCACTTACATGACATTTAGTACAGGAAGAGTAAAAGCAGTGTAAATGTTTGTGATGCGCCATCTGTTTAAAAGCAAAGACAAAGAAACCAGATGGACATGCAGACAGACACACAGACACTATTCCATTTATCAAGGTGGACTAGCTGTGCTACTCATCTGTGAGGGGTTGAAATCTAAACAATCAAATAGTCAATAGACTTCAGAATTAACATTTACAGTGTAACATGCAATGCATATGTCTATGATAGGCCATTTGGTATGGGATTTTTAAACACAATACTATTGTCTGTGATCTGTTGCAATGACAAATGCAATGTATATATCTCTTATATGCCATTTGATATGGGATTTGTAAATGCAGTTCTAATATTTGTGACAAACCATCTGTTGGAATGACAGATGCAACGCATATGTCTCTCCTATATACAATTTGGTATGGGATTTGTAAATGCAGTGTCAATATTTGTGACATGCCATCTGTAGGAATTACAAATGCAATACATATGTCTCTTATATGCCATTTGGTATTGGGTTTGTAAATGCATTGCCAATGTTTGTGATGCGCCAGCTGTTGGAATGACAAATGCAATGTATGTGTCTCTTATACGCCATTTGGTATGGGATTTGTAAACACAGTGCTAATGTTTGTGATACCCCATCTGTTGGAATGACAGATGCATTGCATAAGTCTCTCTTATATGCCATTTGGTATTGGGTTTGTAAATGCAGTGCCAATGTTTGTGATGTGCCAGCTGTTGGAATGACAAATGCAATGCATTTTATTACTAAAATGTTTGTGATGCTCCATCTGTTGGAATGTAAAATGCAATGCTCATATATCTGTTATATGCCATTTGGTATGGCATTCGTAAAAGCTGTGTTAATGTTGGATATGTTGTTTGTTGGTTGAAGATAAATGATTCCTTTTGTTGAAGACACTTTTTGGTTTACTCTTTATCTTAACAGTGTTTTTTCCTGCACAGAATATGTCCTACAAAAGATGTCTAGATTTTGGGGTCTAGAAGACCAAAAATAGGAGGAAACCCCACAAAGCTTGGAGTTGAATGGTATATCACAGTTGGGCATTTTCGCGTACCAGTCAGCCAGGAGGTGTCAGGCAGAAACAAAACACAAATGAAATGAAGCCATTGTATGCTATTTCAGGGTTGCTGATCATGAATATGATCATTGTTTTGATATTTGATTCTTCGCCGGTGGTCCTAGCCCACTAAGCGCCACCCCCAGATGGTTAAAAATAACAAATTTCAAACATAAGCATGTTGGGTATTGTTTCAGACTATTCCAAGGTCAACAATTATGAATATGAGGTTATTTTCGATTTTTGATCCTTTCCTAGTGACAAATGGCAGATTCCTCAAGAACACCATGAAGCAAGTCATCACGTTTCTTATAAACACCCTGAATGAGAGCGGCTTACGCTATTCAGATTTATTTTTTTATTTATTGAATTTTGTATTCCCCCAATACTCCCTGCACCCATATCCACTCACCACGGACCCTCACAGTCGCCACTTTCAGGCTGCTGCCTCTCCTTTCTCGATGGCACCCGCCACCCTCGCCCTCCTTCTCCTTCTCCTCTGCCTTGTGCCTCTCCAGCCTCTGTGTTCTGCGTTTTCAGGCCGACGATTAATTAAAAGAACACTTGTCTCCTTTTGGGGCTTTGTTTCAACATTCACATTGTCTGGATGCCAAGAGCAATACAATTTTATTTTACAGAAATCTGGGCAGCGCTCCATGTTTTCATTTCTTGACTCCTTTTTTTTGTCTTTGATTTTTGCAAAAGACGCAGCTGTTGTGCTTTGGTGACTGGGGCAGAGCAGTGAAACCCTGACCTGGCAGACTCCATTTTGGCCGTGCACCTCATGTAAAGAGTGCTATACTGGTCTCCCCCATAATGCCCTGAAAGACATTTTGCCCACTCATGCCTCTTGTCGCTATGTAAGAGCAGCAGCCATCCACACAAAGCTGTAAATCTTAGGAGATGCCACAGATGCTCTCTTTTTTATAGTGCCTTTCTCTCATGAACGCCTTCTAATATAGCATTCAAATTCTCAAATCCAGTTCAGGGTTACAGGGAGCTGGAGCCAACCCTGGCAGCACTGGGCTCAAGGCTGGAGTCAGCCCTGGATGGGGTGGCAGTCCACCGTGGGGCACACACCGAGATTCATACTGTGCCAATTTAGAATAATGGAGATGTGGCTGGAAGGCGGCCACACTGGCATGGAGAGAACATGAAAAACCCATCAGCTTCAAACCTAAAATGCTGGCCCTCTATCAGGCCACAGTGCTCACCACTGTGCCACCATGTCTGCCTGGCAGAGGAATTAATGGGGAGTGAGAAAGTACATAAATTATAATTAGTGGGAATAGAGAAGTATCATAAAATATACTTGGCAGGGGGGTCAAAGCCCAAACTACACCCCCCCCCCCCCAAAAAAAAAATAAAAACGCCTATGACTGTGCTGTCAGGCACTTAGTGCCAGGCAGGGGGTTGTAGTGGTTAAAACTTCTGAACAGGGACAAGAGCCTGCTGGGTGGCATCCAAATTCATTGTTGGCATTTTGTGTGTGTCCACTTCTTACCTAAGGGTCATAACACGTGGGGGGGCCACGGTGGACTGCAACATCACCCACTTCCAACTGTGAACTACTCACCCGGTCAAATCCCCTTTTGTCATAGAAGACCTTTCTGTGAGGAACTCATTCACTTGTGCCCCCTGGCATGCGTATTTAGTAGCAGCATTTGCTCATTTAGAGTTCAGTGGCAGGACAGCCTCGTTCAGTCAGCATTCGGAGATATGCGGAGTAGCACCATCCATCCATCCATCCAAAATGTGGATGTATCCAGCAGCAGGCAACATTCATTCATACATTCATTGAACATTTGTATATATATATATATATGGTATCAGGAACCATTCATAAGTCTCTAATATGTACATTGGTAGCATTAATTAATTAATTAATTAACTTATTCATTCGTTCATTCATTCATTCAATCATTCATTCATTCATTCGTTTGTTTGTTTTTGATCATCTGATTTATACAGTATCAGGATTGATTAATGTATTAATTAATTTAGAATTCCCAGTTATGGGCATTGGTTACATTCATGCGTTTACTCACTTATTAATTTTCAGATATATAATTTTTGGAGTACCAGGATTAATTTATGTATTCCTTCATTTAAATGCCAAGGACTAATACTGTAATAAGATTCATGTATTCATTTAAACTTCTCCAACCTATGGTATGTTAGTGGGATTCATTCATTCATTTGTTTCATTAGAATTGAATGATATATTGAGCAGCAGGGTTCATTCATTCATTCATACCTTTGTGATTTACAAAGCAGCAAAAGTCATCCATTCATTCAAAATGTGGATGCATGCAGTAGCAGGAGGCTATTTATTAATTCATTCAAACTTGGATATATAAACTAGTAGGACTCATTCATTTATTCATTCTGAATTGTGTAATATGTGCATTTGTAGTGTTCATTCATTTTGAATCCTCTGATGTATGAAATATCAGGATTAACTCGTTCATGTATCTCTTTACTCAGCCATCCATCCATTATCCTACCTGCCATATCCTAAATACAGGGTCACGGGGGTCTGCTGGAGCCAATCCCAGCCAACACTGGGCACAAGGCAGGAAAAAAACCCCGGGCAGGGTGCCAGCCCACCGCAGGGCGGTCTTTACTCATTCACTTAGAATTACCAGATATGGACATTGAGGGCATACATGCATTCATCCATTCATTCATTTAGAATTCTCTGTATGGAGTAGCAAGATTCAATCATTTACTCCTTCATTTAAATGTCAGGGACTAACACTGTAGTAAGATTCATTCATTCATTTTAAATTCTCAGACCTATACAGTTTATTAGTTCATTTATTTAGAATTGGTTGACACAATGAGTAGCAGGATTCCTTCATTCATTAAGAATTCTGTGACTTATCGAGTAACACTATTCCTTCAGTCATTCATTTAAAATTTTGACATATGTAGTAGCAGGAATCATTTGATCATTCATTCATTAAAAATTTGGATATACTGTGTACAGTACAGTAATAGGAATCATTCATGCATAATTCTCTAACACATACATTGGTAGTATTCATTCATTCACTCATTTTGGATCCTCTGATATATACAGCACCAGAATTAAATAATTTATTCATTAAGTTACTCACTCATTTAGAATTCCTTGATATGGATTAATGCATTCATTCATTCATTTACAATTCTCGGATTTGCTGTATGGTGTAGCAGGATTAATTGCTCTACTCCTCTATGAAAATGTTTCTGACCAACACTACAGTAAGATTAGCTCATTCATTGACTTAAACTTCTCAGACCTATACTGTGTATTAAAAGGATTCATTCATTCATTTAGAATTTATTGGCAAATTGAGCGGCCGGATTCCTTCATTCATTCAGAATTTGAATATATACAGCATCAGGATCCATTCATTTTTTCATACAGAATTCTGTAATATGTACATTGGTATCATTCGTTCAATCATGCATTCATTCATTTGTAGTCTCTAGTATATAGCAAAATGAGTAATTATGTCATTGGTAAGTCATTCATTCATTCATTCATTCAGTCAATCAGTCAGTCAGTCAGATGTCACTGATATATATTGTAGCAAGATTCATTCATTCATTTTCGATCCTCTGACCTATATAGTGTACTGGTGGGATTCATTAATTCAGATTACTGTGACATACAGAGTAGTACAGTTGATTCATTCATTTGTTCGTTCATTAATTCATTCTGTCAAATGTCACTGATATATACTGTAGTAAGATTCATTCATTCACTTTGGACCCTCTGACCTATACAGTGTATTAGCGTTTTTTTTTTTTAATTCAGAATATTGTGACATACAGAGTAGCACAGTTCATTCATTCATTTGTTTGTTTGTTCGTTCGTTCTTTCGTTCATTCATTCAAATGCAACTGACATATACTGTAGTAAGATTCATTCATTCACTTTGGACCCTCTGACCTATACAGTGTATTCGTGGGGTTCATTAATGCAGAATATTGTGACACAGAGAGTAGCACCGTTCATTCGTTTGTTTGTTCATTCATTCATTCGTTCATTAATTCATTCATTCCATATTTGGATATGTACAGTAACAGAACATATTCATTTTGAATTCTCTCGTGCATTCATGTTGTCAGAATGAATTCATTCTTTTCTTTTAGGTAAACCCAATTATTGCCACTTTTGTCCCCGCCTTGCCCCTTTTTTCGGTGTCGTTTTGGACCCTCTTTAACTGTAAACTACCTTTGCTTTTGGTTTGATCTTTGGACCAGACGTTTTTAAGCAGTTCCCCATCTCTTCCATTCTGGACGTTTTGAGACTCTTGCTTCATTTTCAGGTCTGTGCAGGCCACAAGCCTGTCACTTGGGTTGGGGCTCGGCTGCCTTTTTTGAGGCCTGAATTCCATTTGTTTGTGCTTCATTGTGGCAGGAAATGTGACACCACATTGTCCTTTTTAGGAGAAGCCTTTCTGTCACCAAGGACACAGCAGTCAGCACCTTTCTCCTGGTCCTCGTCTTGTTATTCCTTTGACGTTTGTCGTTATCCAGCTTCCATTCCCAAAGCTAGGCTGTCACTTTTGCTCTCTGCATCATGGAGTTCATTTCCTTGAGTGTTTCCACCTTTTTGGCTGCTGCTCCTCTAGGCCTGTTGAGGACCCTCAGAGAAACGTTGGGCAAATTCTCACTTCTACACGCATGGAATTCCACTTTCAGCTTTCTTAGCCTGGGACACCAAAACCCACGTCCATAATGACTTTGCCGGCCACGTATGCTGGCAGACATTATTATTATCATACTTGCTAAGTTGGGCGACTCTGCTGATTTCACATTAATGTTTTTATAAACCAGAAATTGCTGGAATGTTCTCCATGAGGTTTGTTCCTGCTTATTAATATTTTTTTTCCACTGACATGCACTTTAAGGAAGGAAGACACAAAGGAAGAGCAGGAATGTAATGTGGTGCTGGGAATGCCATGTGGTACCGCCCCCCGTCCTTGAAGGACATGCTGACTGCAGCAGGCACACGTGTGGGCACTCGCCCAGGCCTACCGGCACTCTGCGGAATGGGCGGTCCGTGATGGTTTGGATTAGTGGTCCGCAGCACTCAAGCTGATGATTGTTTTTTAATTAGTAGCTCTTATGGCCAGCTTTAAAACACGTGTCATGGAGCAGCAGTGATACGGCAAATGCATTCAAAAGCCACTGCAAGGAAAATGAATGTGTGAATAACCCATCATCGGGGCTGCTTCATCCACAACAGATAGCACTGGGCTCACAGACACACATACACACAAACACACACTGTGCCCATCTTGTGCCCTGAATTAAGTGTAACACGTGACTTTGGGATGTGGGATGAAGAATGAAATACCAGAAAAACAAAAAAACCCAGGATGCAGGGAGAAAGAGGACCTCGACACGGTTAGGATCAGAGCCATTTCTGGAATGAAAATTCTGGGGGGCGTCACACATACCTTTGGCAGAGAGAAAGAAAGAGAGGGAAGGGGTGGAGTCAGAGAGAGAGAGAGAGAAGTGGTGGAGTTAGAGAGAGAGAAAGAAGGGGTGGAGTCTAGGAGAGAAAGAGAGAGAGAGAAGGGGTGGAGTCTAGGAGAGAAAGTGAGAGAAAGGGTGGAGCCTGGGAGAGAGAGAAAGAGAGAGAAGGGGTGGAGTCAGAGAGAGAGAGAGAGAGAGAGAAGGGGTGGTGTCTAGGGGAGAGAGAGAGAGAGGGAGAAGAGGTGGAGTCTAGGAGACAGAGATAAAGGGAGAGAGAAGGGGTGGAGTCAGAGAGAGAGAAAGGGTGGAGTCTAGGAGAAAGAGAGAGAAAGAGAGAGAGAGAAGTGGTGGAATCTAGGAGACAGAGAGAGAAAATGAGAGAGAGAGAGGTGGAGTCTCAGAGAGAGAGAGAGAAGGGGTGGA
>JANRMT010062835.1:5514113-5529760 GCA_026402145.1 Polypterus bichir lapradei | reverse complement strand
GGCCCCAATCAGTCATCTGCCACTCAAGCATATAGCCCCGCCCAGCTGTCTGCCACTCAGGTATATGTCCCCAATTAGTCATCTACCACTCAAGTAGATAGCCCCGCCCATCTTTCTGACATGTGGACACGTAAAGTTGCATTACTAGTAGCCCTCCTCCACCTCTTCCTCCTTCTTATAATTTACCTATAATTTATTTTGTATACATTTTCTCTCTGAGGTAGAGTGTGTTAACGTTTTATTATATAGCGCCTTGACAATCTTTCTTGGTGATGTGTTGAATGTTGATAAGCACTTGAAAGTAAGAATTCACTATTCTCTACACCTCTGCCAGTAATAACCCTATTAACCTGTCTAGCCACACACAGCCAGCTGTAACTCAAACATATAATCCCACCCCACCATCTGCCACTCAAGTAGATAGCCCCGCCCACCTTGCTGCCACTCAGACTTGTAAAGCCGCATTACCAGCAGCCCGCTTCCTCTTCCTCCTCATAAGCGCCTTGTAATTTATGTTACATGTTGATTAGCACATGTAAGTAAGAATGTCACTCTAGTATGTACACCATAAGGACAGTTAGGTTTACAAGGTCCTTATTGTCGGGTGTACGATGAGGCCAGCAGGTGGATTAAACAGCCCAACTTGGTGCCAGTCGTGAGCCGGGTTAGGACACCCAGCTGTAAAATATTAGCCAAAACCTTAATGATGGAATCATAAACCTCTCTCTTGTATAGTGCCTTTCAGATCCTTTTCCAGTTTTGATAATAATAAAATAATAATTCTTTGCATTTATATAGCACTTTTCTCACTACTCAAAGCGCTCAGCAATTGCAGGTTAAGGGCTTTGCTCAAGGGCCCAACAGAGCAGGGTCTCTATTGGCATTTACGGGATTCAAACCAGCAACCTTCCGATTGCCAGTGCAGATCCCTAGCCTCAGAGCCACCACTCCCCTTAATAGAGTGCCAGTAAGATGGGCGGGGCTATCTACTTGAGTGGCAGTCAGTTGGGAGGGATTATATGCTTGGCTGTCTGAGTGTGGTTAGACTGTCAGAGGAACAGGGAGTGTGTGTTGATTGGCACACGCTAGACAGAATTTCACTGGACTCTGTACACGTGACAATGACAACCCCATAAACATATAACATGCGCATAATAAACGACTCATCCATCCGCCCATCCATTTTCCAAACCTGCTTATCCCGAGTAGGGTCACGGGGAAGATGAAGCCATTGGGCGCAAGGTGTGAACAACACAATGGCCAGCTGGCAGGTGTGCCACAGCATTGACAGACGTCATATTGAAAGGCAACTTGGAAAAAGTCTGCTAAGAAAGGCAAGCAGGCTGGGAGTTGAACCTGAGTCCCCTGAAATGGCAGGGTTAACCAAATGGCAACACAGAATAAAATAAATACAAAGTCATGGTAATAAAAAGGTGTATCTAGCAGGTGTGTTTAAACTGTGTGTGGCGGGTTCACTTCACTTCATGGCACAGAGGTGGCCGACCTGAGTACTGGACTGAAATCCTGTTGCACTTTTTCACAGTTTTGGCATCTTCCCTGGAGGACGTGAACGTCCATTCATTTTGGGGGGCTGGACCCCCATAGTCGCATCTAAGTCGTGATGGCGTAGACACGGGCTGATGGGTGCGTTCTACTCAATGAAAGGAAATTCTGCATTTTAATGCCCTCTGGTTTTCAATGTTAGTGTCTTCGCAACCATCTAAATGGGAGGGGATCTGGGGGGGCCCTTGTTGAGGGGAATGAGCCCCTTGGTGGTGGGGGGGGGGGGCCCCCGGGGGGGTGGGATGAAAGCATAGTCTTTCTCATGTTTGATGGCAACTCTCAGCGTCCCTCCTACGCCTTTTTTTTTGTGTATGTCAGCCTGACTTGCCTGGCACTTCTTGCTTCATTCGCATTTGACTGAGCAACCAAAGTGACCAATCAGAGCAAAGCCCAAATGGCCAATCAGATTACTCGGATGGACCCGACACACACCCACACACCCACACAGAAGCATTCATGGATAAAAATCAAAGAATTTGACTTTTTTCATTCATGAGTGATATTTTTCCGAACCCTGCTGCTTACACACAAATCTTACTGAGCCTTTTGGCCAATAATGTGGCCCCCAAAAATGTGTGGAACCAGCCCCTAACTACGCCACTGCCATTTTGTCTTGGAATTTTTTATGAATGAGGAGACAGTAGATTCAGCTTTTTACACATAGATTTCACTCTTAAATATTAGTTTCAAGCAAGAGCGGCGTTTGGGGGTGGCAAGTGGGGCTACCACCCCCCCGGCCCCGCGCCTAAGGGGGCCCCGCTTTTGAGGTCCGCGTGTCCCGTTCGAGCGGGTTTATCAAGTCATATTTTGCAGTTATATTTTGATAAAGTCCGTGTGTTATGTTAGAAAAAAAATTAGGTGAATATTGTAATGAGAAAATCCGGCGTATGTTAACATTATTTTTATTAAATTCGCGCGCACGTTTATGCAGTCCACACATACGGGTAACAGCGTTTGACGTAACCGGCCCCGCGTCAGCCCGAGGCCCCGCCCACCCCTAAGGCCGCCTCTGGTCTCAAGACAACGTCTGATAAAGTGTGGAATAACACTTCATAAATAAAGAAACCATGTAGTTCTACAATATTTATATCAAAACAAATGTGCACTGAACCACAAAGGAATCCCCAGTGCAGAGATTACGTTTGCAATTTCAACTGCGAGTCCTGAATCTCCACAGCCGAGCCGCTGTCCGTGTCCAGATGGTGATGCTGAATACTCGTCCACAAAGTCTGAAGTGTTGGTCAAAAAAGACCACTTTGAACTTCTTCAAGACACAAATGACTGAAAAAATGTCTCAGTGCCACAGAATTCTGTCGCGCATTTTTTTAAAGAATGCACTTAGTGAAGAAAAAACGATGAAACATTTCGTGTGGCCGATCCAGTCACTCGGTCATCAGAGCGCTAAGGGTTAACTGTCAGAGCGCGGGAGAGGCACTTTAAAAATATTAAAACAAAGCAAAAACAAGACACGTTCATTAACAAACTTATCATGAAATAAAGAACATCAGGTACATTTTAAAACACAAATCATTCCACTCACATACGTGTTTTCATCAATAAAAAAATAAAAATATTTCGTGTAGCCTATTCAGTCAGGAATAAAAAAAAACGTTAAAAATGTGGCCATACGCTACACTTCATTAAAATTTGAAACAAAAATAAAACAAAATAAAAACACAGTAACAAATACCAAAGCACATAGAACATCTAAATATAATTCAAAGTATATTATAAACTTTTAAACAATCTTCATATTTAACTTTAATCACAAAAGCACCAGACGTACGCAGCTCTCATCATTGCGCTCCTGTTTAACTGTCAGAGCGCGAGAGACGTACTTTAAAAATATTAAAGTAAAAATAAGACACGTTCATTAACAAACTTATCAGGAAATAAAGAACAACATTTCGTATAGGGGCGGCACGGTGGCGCAGTGGTAGGACTGCTGCCTCGCTGTAAGGAGACCTGGGTTCGCTTCCCTGGTCCTCCCTGTCTGGAGTTTACATGTTCTCCCCGTGTCTGCGTGGGTTTCCTCCTACAGTCCAAAGACCTGCAAGTTAGTTGCATTGGCGATCTTAAATTGTCCCTGGTGGGTGTGTGTGACCTGCGGTGGACTGGCACCCTGCCCGTGATTTGTTCCTGCCTCGCGCCCTGTGCTGGCTGGGATTGGCTCCAGCAGACCCCCGTGACCCTGTAGTTAGGATATAGCAGGTATAGCCTATTAAGTCACTCACGTGCAGTGAAGTTCATGGCTGGTTACGTACGGAGTCCTTCAGAGTCAGATTTACAAATATATGTGAGTTAAAGTTATGTTAACGCTTGAGTGGCGGAAACAATTTATTCACAAAACATACTTCATATGTGCAAGATGATGTACAGGAATGTGTCAACCCGTTCGCCATCATGTTCAACACATGTACCATATGTGGCACATAAATTGTCCACAAAATTGTCTAGAAGTATAGTTTAATCTACTTAAGTATATATTGGTATATACATAGCAGTACCATTAGTGTTAACATAATTTTGACTCACCCTGTGTATGAAGCCCAAAGAGTCGCTTATTGACTCTTCAGCTGACAGCCTGCGCATTGACTACTGGTTACGTTTCATATCTCATCAGCATTACACACACACAGGTAAGGCGCATATTCGGATAAGAAAGTATGTTACATTTATAGCGGCGAGAGAGAGAGAGAGTGAGAGAGCGCATTTGCTCCTCACCCTCCACGTGTTCTAAATTTGCCGTTGCAATTCCACAATTCCTACTCATTCACTACAAATGAAAGTATAGAGTGGTGGACAAAAAAAAAAACGGATTTTAATTTTGACCTTAATTGAAATATTTAGTTGTTTTTAAAAGCTTTTAATTCTGCTCATTGAATCCATTTTAATACAAACTCTTCAACAAAAGGATAACAAGAAAAACAAAAGAATATTTTATTTTAGGGCAAAATTTAGTTTTTAAATATTGGATTGTTTTTTTCTTAGTCTGATCCCATTTTTTTATAAAATTGAAAATCGTTTATGGTCTACATTTATTTAAGTCCAGGTGGCTATCCTTCTCCACGACAATCTCCATCACTTTCTGGTTAAAGTCCTCCTTATTTTACTTTAGTTTTAAAACTCTTAATCTTCCATTTTGGCAGTCAGTCGGAACAAAAAATAAAAAACAAACCGTCGCAGTGCACTTGACTTTCTGATATCGCTAACTTATTGGCGCCTCTGCGGAGAAGAACCGCAGCAAGGAGCACCTGTTGGGCTCACATGCGCCCCCTGCAGGGCGGCACGGTACTGTCTGCCTCGTCTTGTGCCTTTTCACTGCCGTTTTGTGTCCGATCAGCGAGACTAAATATGTCACACACATTCATTAAAGATATTAGGCAGACTGTGCAAAGTCAGGGTGTATAATAAACGTGTCTGCAAACCTTATATTGGTGACATACAGAGAGACAGTAACAGACTTGCGCCAATCGTGGGCATCAACCCCATCAGTGTGTGAGGAGAGGGAGAGCGCAGTCTGATGAGAGGTGAGGCTCGTCGCTGCTGCACTTCACGTTTCTCCCCTACATTTGAACAGTAAATGCGCAAATTCAGCGATTTTCACTATAAAAATGATCAAAATTATTAGAATCATACAAAAACAAATTTAAAGCACAAACCAGTGGACACATTTATTTTATGTTATCATTATTAGTGAGGCTCTGCCTCACCTGCCTCCTCTGACCGCACATCCCCGGTTATCTGGGTTACAGAGCCCACCTCCAAAACAATCAAAGAAAGCTTTCCCTACCAGTCAGTTTATCTCCTGCCGCTCGCCTTCTGTCTTTTTCTATGCTGCAAACATCCCTGCTTATTCTCCTGAGTCGTTCCACAGCACCGTCCATTTTTTTTCTTCTAACTTTGCCCGTCACTCGTGTTTTCGTCCCTCACAGAACAGAAGCCCCTCCCCGAGTCCCATCACTTTCTGTGCCCACACAGCGCATCACAAGCTGCCTGTGCGCCTCGCAATATATTAACAAAATAAAACAGAATTTAAAAAGAAAATAACAATACAGGACAACATTACTACAGAATAACATTCCCGTCGGTGGTTTCCATTTTCGACACGTTTTTCAATTTTGACGTCATCACACTTTATATCATTCACTGTTGTTCTTTCTACTCCGCTAATTGAAGTGAAACTTGAAACACTTTTGCCATTTCGTAAACGCTTAATTATTTCACACGCATATGTTTATCGGTATTAACAATGCATAATAGATTAATTGTAATAAAAGAAAAAAGTTACGAAATGCTATTAAAGCTGAAGGTAACCGTGGCGCTGGGGATGAACACTATGCGCTGGCACAACGGGCAGCTGTTTCAATGTTTAAAGCTCACAGCGTAACGCACGGCAGTAGTAGGACAGTAATCGGTGGGCGCTGACGTGCGCAAGGTATCTTTTTTTTGGGCGTTACGGTTAATCGAATGATGGATAATCGAGGTTTAACTGTATTTATTTCTTAAAACTGGCCACTCTTGCTTAGCCGCGGACCCGCTGTACCATAGATGGTCACGACAAGCTCTGTCAGGTTGGTTGGAAACCGTCAGTCTCCCCTGAGATGTTCAGTTGGGTTCAGCTCCGCTGAGTCGTCCCAGACTTGTCCCTAAGCCACTCCCATGTTGTCTTTGAGGTCCAGAGTGCTCTGAGCAGGTTTTTTTTATGCATATCTCGGCACTTTGCTCTGTTTGGCTTTCCCAGTCACCCAGCCCCTGGTCCCAGCACCACCACGCTTCATGCTCCCCTGGAATGGCATCATGCAGGTGATCACCGCTGCCTGCTTACAATTGGACCTGACACTGACAGCTGAGGCCAAACGGTCCAATCTTGGTTTCGTCAGACCAGAGAGTCTCGTTTTGTAACGGGATGGGGATCTTTTAGGGAGCTTCATTTACAAACTCCAAACGAGTTTTTTTTTTAATGTGTCATGTGGTTACTCCAACCTTAAATCCCAACATTTCTGGAGATTATCTTTAGGGCGGAGTGGTGGCTCTGAGGCTAAGGATCTGCACTGGTATCCAGAAGGTTGCTGGTTCGAATCCCCATTACTGCCAAAAGAGATCCTACTCTGCTGGGCCCTTGAGCAAGGCCCTTAACCTTCAATTGCTCCAGGGGGCCTGCGCTGTACAATGGCTGACCCTGCGCTCTGACCCCAAGGGGTATGCGAAAAACTAACAAATTCCTAATACAAGAAAGTGTATAAGGCGAAATAAAGAACAAAAAATCTTCCTAGAAGTTTCTTCCATCTCAGTTCAAGTTCTCAGAGTGACAGTTGGGTTCTCGCTGACCTCTCCTTTCCCGCGTTTGCTCAGTTTGACAAGAATGGTTTCTTCCATTTAAGAATTAAGAAGGTGACTTTGCTCTGGGGAACCATCAGTGCTACAGAGTTCCCTTAGCTCTGTGTCTTGATACAGTCCCGTCCTTAGGTTCTACAGGCAATTCCTTCAGCCTTGTGGCTTGATGGACCTTCTCTAGAAAGGTGTGTGCATCTTTCCTAATCACTTCAAATTAACTGAATTGACTGCAAATTAACTCTGAACAGTTGTAGAAACATCTCCATGGTGACCAGTAGAATGGGACGGACCAGAGATGGACGTCAAAGGCTCTGAATATTTGTGACAGAGTTATACAGGGTGGTCCAGATCTAATTATGCAGATCCAGATCCTGTGGATGACTTTGATTTATGCGGGGACGATTCTAGTTCGGCGTGAACACGATTTTGCAGTTCACACACTTCTCAATGGTCCAGGATTTATAAGTTATAGCATAATGAAAATTGCATAATTAGATCTGGACCACCCTATATTTCCATTGTTGATAAATTTGCAGAAATGTCAAAAATCCTGTTTTTGTCACGCCATTCTGTGGTATTGATGTTTGTTAATGAGGAATAAAATAAAACAATTTTAGCACAAGGCTAAACATAACGGTGAAGGGGTCCGAAGGCTTTTTGAAGCCATGGTAGTTTATTATTTTTCAGTTTTGGTCAATAAATTCCTTTTTTTCTGTGCATAAAGATTCTTTTTGTTAACCCTTTGTTACACATGCCAGGGGCTGACTGTAATCCCTTCCCTTAAGTCTCATTTTAAATTATTTTTCTTGGGACTTGGCCACTATTTGAGCTCTTTCACAGCCATTGACCCACTTGGCTTGGTGGGGGCTGACAGCAGACATCAGAGTGTCACTCAGTCTACCTGGCACGCTAGGGGGGGGTGGGGGGGGGTCTGACCTGCTTTTTGGCTCTGTTTTGGTGGCCTCATACTGCATGCTTTGGCTTGAAGTATTAAAAGGCTCCTCAGCGTTCTTTTTTTGTTTTTTTTGTATTTGTGACAGAGTTATATTTCCACTTTGTATTGTTGATAAATTTGCGGAAATGTCAAATATCCGGTTTTCATTGTGCTATTCTGTGGTATCGATGTTTGCTAATAAGGAAAAAAATGAAACAATTTTAGCACACGGCTGTAACATAACAACATGTGAGAAAAGGTGAAGGGGTCCGAAGGCGTTCTGTAGTCATGGTAGTTTATTATTTTTCAGTTTTGGTCAATAAATTCCTTTTTTTTTCATAAAGATTCTTTTTGTTAACCTTGTCTTCCACACGCCAGGGGTTGACGGTAATCCCTCCCCTTAAGTCTCATTTTGATTTTTTTTCTTTGGACTTTGCCATTATTTGAGCTCTTTCACTGCCATAATCCCACTTGGCCTGGTGGAGGCTGACTGCCACCATCAGAGTAGGCACTCAGGCTGCCTGGCGCTGAACCTTACCTGGGCATGCTATTTGGGTATGGGGGGGCTGGCCTGATTTTTTGACTCTGTTTTGGTGGCCTCATACTGCATGCTTTGGCTTTAATTATTAAAAGGCTTCTCTGTATTCTTTTTTTGTTATATTTCCATTTCATATTGTTGATACATTTGCAGAAATACCAAAAGTCCCATTTTTGTTTCGTCGTTCTGTGGTATTGATGTTGGTTAATAAGGAAAAAAACAAACACTTTTAGCACAAAACTGTAACATAACATCATATGAGCAGAGGTGAAGGGGTTTGAAGGCTTTCTGAATCCATTATTGTTTATTATTTTTCAGTTTTGGTCAATAAATTCCTTTTTTTTCATAAAGATTCTTTTTGTTAACCTTGTCTTCCACACACCAGGGTTTGATGGTAATTCCTTCCCTTAAGTCTCATTTTGAATTTTTTTCTTGGGGCTTTGCCATTATTTGAGCTCTTTCATAGCCATAGTCCCAGTTGGCCTGGTGGAGGCTGACGGCTGCCATCACAGTAGGCACTCAGGCTGCCTGGTGCTGAACCTTACCTGGGCATGCTATTTGGGTATGGGGGGACTGGCCTGCATTTTGGCTGTGTTTTGGAGGCCTCCTACTGCATGCCTTGGTTTGAATTATTAAAAGACTCCTTGGCATTTTTTGTATCTTTTGTATCTGTGACAGTGTTATATTTCCACTTCGTATTGTTAATTCATTTGCAGAAATACCAAAAAATCCCATTTTTTGTTTTGCCATTCTGTGGTATTGATGTTGGTTAATAAGGAAAAAAACAATTAAACAATTTTAGCACAAGGCTGTAATGTAACAATATGTGAGAAAAGATGAAGGGGTCTGAAGGCTTTCTGAAGCCATCATACTTTGCTATTTTTCATTTTTTTTATCAATAAATTCCTTTTGTTCAAAAAGTTTCTTTAAATTAACCCTTTCATACATATGCCAGGGGTTAACGGTAATCCATTCCCTTAAGTGTGATTTTGAAGTTTTTCTTGGGACTTTGCCACTATTTGAGCTCTTTCACAGCCATAGGTCCATTTGGCTAGGTGGAGGCTAATTGCAGCCATCAGAGTGGGTACTCAGGCTGCCTGGCACTGTGCCTTACCTGGGCAAGTTAGTTTGGGTCTAGCCTGCTTTTTGCTTTGTATTGCAGGCATTGTGTCTTTTGCCTATCTCTTATATGTTTGAATCATATCTCTCACTTGCAGTTTAAGTCTCCCTTGTTATATTTTTTCAGATGATGATAATGTCAGAGGGTATTCCAATGATTTGATGCCAATCAAGGCAGACCAGGCATGGGCATCCCTTTGTTTGACTGATTTTCAGTGATATGAAAGGCATGTAAAGGCGTGAGACCACGCAAGCATGCTGGGATGTGTTGTCCTTTGGGTTTCATGGTGGCCACCAGGGAGAGCTGAAGGGAATCATCCTAATCCTTATTGTTTTGGGGACTTCTGATTGACCTGGAAGTACTTCCATTTTGTTATGCCTTGGTTCCGGAAGTACGCTCAGGTCCAAGATAAAAGGAGCCACTCAACCTCATCCAGGTGAGTTGGAGTCGGGTGGAAGGAGGACAGAACTCACCTGGGATGTTTGGAGGAGAGAAAAAGAAATACAAATTGTGCTGTGGTTGGTTGGTGGTTGTATTTTCTAATAAATGCAGTAAAAAAATGCATTCAATTTTTCATTCCCACAGATGGCGCATTGATGCTTTGTTTAAAGCCTTTGTGCAAGGTGTGTTGTAAGAATAAACTTCTTATTATACTGAGACTTGTGTCTCTGAGGTCGTGTCTGGGGGTTTGGGGTACTGCAAAGCCCCCTGGTGGTCACAGTGTGTAATCACAAGACATGGATCAACGCTCAATAACTGTCTCTGACTGAAAAATGGAGATATTTGGTTAAGGTTTTATACTTATTTTCCCGGTAGTGTTGCCCGGTTGGCCTCTATTGTAAAGCACCAGTGCGGGCGAAATATTTTTTAAAAAGTTATACAAAACACTTAACTTTAGAACACAGTTTGGTGTGGCGAATGCTTATATACCCTGACTGTGAAGAAACACATTTGACTTGAAAACTGCTGAATTTATCCTTCAGTAGACAAGACAAGACAGAAGTGAGTTGCCACTAGGGGGCGCCAGTCATTTCAATGAGCCTCACCTGATGTCTTCACACTTCACTCCGTATTTTTTTCCACATTTCTCTTATTGTTTCAGCCACACGTCCCGATCCATCACATGCAGCGGAGCAACACAAACGGCGCAGAACGTTTTACAAATCAGACGTCTGAACGTCTGCAAAGGAAAACATCAAATATGTCCAACACAAACTCACCATTTTACGAGACAGAAAGGAAGCAAATTTGTTTCTGGGAAGGTACTTTGACGGAGCTGAAGGAGATGCTAATTTTCCTGGTCTTTTGTTTGATTGGCTCGCTCTCAAATTCACATTTTTTTGGCCGCTTTTTCCTCATCGCTCAGTCATGTCCAGAATGTTTTCTGCACTGGCCTAAGGCTTTGTTTTCTTTCGGAGCTGTGCCATCTCTCTGTTTTCTTACAAAACAAAAAGTATTGCATTTTTTTGTGTGTTTTTGGACTGTAGCTCATTTAATCAAGTCATTTGGGTTTTTTATGTGGAAATGATCCTCCATGGCCATGTGGCTGTGGCTGTGTAAATATGGGCTGAAACTGGGAAAAATGAACGCCGTATGGTGATGCCACCAAGCCTGGGGGTCATCAACTGAATGGCGTCCACATGCTAGTTTTCTTTGACTGAAACCCATCCTCAAATACATTTTTTTAAAATTCAATTATATTATAGTTATGTAGAATCTATAAACGACAGGTATATATAAGTTCAGGCAAGTGGAGAGAGTTTGAAAAGTGCAGGTGCTGAAATCGTTTTAACAAAGCATGCAGGGCATGAGTTCCCTTTACTGGAAAAAAAAAAAACCAAACAAATAATCGCTGTGCTACTTGAAATCTGAGAAGTCAATGTAGCATTTTCAGAGTTAATATTTGCAGTGCACCATCTGTTGGTGCATCAAAAACATTAGCATGGCTTTTACGAATCCCATACCAAATGGCATATAACAGGAACATATGCATTGCATTTTTCATTCCAGCAGGTGGTACATCACGTACATGTGTAGCAATAAAATGCATTGTATGTTTTCTTCTCCACAGATAGCGCATAACAAACATTAGCACTGGTTTTATGAAGTCCTTGCCAAATAGCATATAATAGTGACATATGCATTGCATTTTTCATTCCAACAGATGGCACATCCCAAACATTTGTAATAATAACATTCATTGCATTTGTCATTCCAGCAGATGGTGCATCACAAATATTAACATGACTTTTATAACTCCAATACCAATTGGAATATAACAGGGACATATGCATTGCATTTTCCATTCCAACAGATGGTGCCTCAAAAGCATTTGTATTAATAATTTGCATTGCAAATTTCCTTCCAACAGATGGTGCCTCACAAGCATTTCTAGCAATAATATGTATTGCATTTTTCTTTCCAACAGATGGCGCCTCACAAGCATTTGTAGCAATAATATGCATTGCATTTTTCTTTCCAGCAGATGGTGCCTTACAAGCCTTTGTAGTAACAATATGAATTGCATTTTTCTTTCCAACAGATGGTGCACCACAAATATTAACATAGCTTTTACAAATCCCATACCAAGTGGCATATAAGAGGGACATATGCATTGCATTTTTCATTCTAACAATTGATGCATCACAAGCATTTGTAGTAACAAAATTCATTGCATTTTTCTTTCCAACAGATGGTGCATCGCAAATTTTAGGCCTGCTTTTACAAATACCATATCAAATATCATATAACAGAGACATATGCACTTGCATTTTTCTTTCCAACAGATATCACATTGCAAACATTAACGCTGCTTTTACAAATCTAATGCCAAATGGTAGACCTCAGGGTATTTGACTTTAATGTATGCAGTGCACCATCTATTGGATTACATTTTGTAATGAATGTAGTAACAGGGTCCATTGCAGTTTTCATTCTAACAGATGGTGCATCACAAACATTTGTGGTAATAAAATGGTTTGTATTTTTCACTCCAACAGATGGCACATCACAAACATTTGTAGCAATACAATGGACTTCATTTTAATTCCAACAGATGGATTATTACAAACATTTGTAATAATAAAATGGATTACAGTTTTCTTTCCAACAGAAGGCATGACACAAATATTTGTAGTAATAAAGCGGATTACAATTTTCATTCCAACAGATGGCACATCAAAAACATTTCTAGTAATAAAATGCTTTGCATTTTTCATTCCAACAAATGGCATATCAAAGACATTTGTAATCTTTGTTATCTTTGATGTTTGCTACTACCTCTGTACCTTATTGCTATTTGATTTTATTGTCCTCTTTGTTTTTATAATTTAATTACCGTTGTTTAATTTCATTGTACGGTGACCTTGAGTATTAAGAAAGGTGCCTATTAAATAAAATCCATTATTATTATTATTATTATTATTATTATTATTATTATTATTATTATTATTATTATTATTATTATTAATTAAATGCATTGCATTTTTCATTACCACAGATGGCACATCACAAACATTGCCACTTATTTCACAAATCCCATACCAAATAGCATATAACAGAGACGTAGCAACTGTATGGACACACAGGTAACACAGACACGCACTTTTTCTTTATTAAAGTGAATATAATCTAACTTTTTAAATTCAAAAACTCAATTCATTTTTCTAAATAACAAACACAGAGGGCTCTGTAGTGGAGCTGGTCGGGAGGACCAGCACCTGGCAGCTGACCTTCCTTTGTCAAAGAACGCCATCCCCCTAGCCAGGAAGGTGCAGTACTGTCTCCACTTCCTATGGTGGCTGAGCAAAGGCAAGACTACCTCGCCCCCTACCTTCCCACCACATCCTACAGGGGGCACCATGGAGATCATTCTGACCGGCCGCACCACCGTCTGGTTTGGGAACTGCAGCGTCTCTGAGTGTAGGGTCCTATAATGGAAGGTGCACACGGCAGAAAAGACCATTGGAAAAATCTCTGCCCTCCATTAAAGACACCCTCATGAACTGTATGGCATTATGAAGGAGGAGGCCCACTGCCACCCCTCCCATGGTCTCTTTGGCCCATTTCCATCGGGCAGACAGTTCTGGAACATTCAGACCAGTTCTGTCAGGTTTGACCTCTTGGTGGTCCCATCTTTGAACTCTGTGCTGCCCTCAGGTCTGCCCCTAGAAGTGTTTTTATATGCAGCACACTTGCTACATTTATTAGTGCTGTTGTTTTAATTATTAGTTACAGTTATTGGTTATTTTTATTTATTTATAGTTTAGGTCTTCAGTGGTCTCGCACTTGCCCTGTGTTTCTGTATATGCCATACCGGGGTGGTCCTGTACGCTGCAATACAATGAATGAGCGACATGGCCATAAAGCCACTTGACTTGACTGAAAGTGTGCGGGACGTGCAGGGGTCTCAATTCCGTACTTGATAAAAAAGAGAAAGTCAACAGCAAACGATCTCAACATAAAAAAGATTCTCGAAAATAATGAAGGTGCTCCTCCTGCACAGATCTGGCAGCTTCGTGAGATTCAATGCGCTCTACACCTGCGTGAAAATAACCGGGGGTTTGATGGATGGGGGGTGCCAACTGTGTAGCCTTTATGAATATTAAGTGAGATGAAATGCCAGCCCCACCAAAAAACACATTCCTTCAACTTCTTATTTGTGTTGCGCAATTAAAGAAATTCAAATGCAGCCCGTTGCTGTAATGCGATTCTAGCGCCTTTCACGACGTCGTCGCGGGGTCCTGCCCTTCATTATAGCAGCTCGTTGCTTTCTTTTTCACGTGACCCTCAACTCTGAGCAATGCCACCAGTATAGGCTGCAGACCCCTTTGACAGTGTTACGTTATGTCACGTCTTTGCTGTCCGTGGCGCTCGTGTCTCCTTCCCCTGTTAAGGGGGTCTTCTCTCATTCCACCCGCCGACACATCAACGTCCAGCACGACCAGATGTTTCTGTTTTGGTTTTCTAGTCCATTTGGGTGGCGTGTTTAAGTAAATAGTTGTTAACATTTTCTAAAAACGAGCAAATCCCATCTTTATGAGAAAAGGCTTTGTCCTGTCACAAAGATTTTCCTGGCAACACACCGAGTCAGCTCGCCGCCGGTGGCCGTGCCACTTTTCCTTTCAGAGTGATGGCAGGGGTCTTCGGACTGCCCCCTGTGCCTCTTTCTCACTAAATGAAAGCCCCAGTTCGACGGGGCCTTTTTTCTTGAACTACACAGTCGCCCGTGGAGATCAGTCAGATTTAATCTGGAGCCCCCACCACCCGTCATCTCTTTCTCCGATCTTTTTGGGCTCCTTCTACTACTGTGCCTCTTTCTGAAGCTCTCATCCCCCCCGCAGTGACGCTGGTCTCAGAGCCCCCCCCCGCCCCCGGCCATACTTGAGTACTTTATACTTTCTAAGCTCTTGGACACAATAAAGCGAGTCCCTCACATTACTCGAGGGTTTATCCTCTGTGACCTGTGACCGCGGACCCCAGAGAAATGAGCACATGTGAAGGCCGCCTTTCTTAACTTGGTGGACATAAATAAAGCTTTGTAGTGTTAAAGTGTGACATGTGATGGTGCTCAGTACCTGCTTGGCTCTAATACAATGGGAGAAAGTAAATGTGAGTGTTCTTCTTCACCTGCTTCAGCTCATTTATATTAATAATGCAAAGTTTGTAATGTGTAATGTTTGTCAATTTGTTAAGTTTTAAGTAAAAATAAGATATCCCCTTGATATGTAAATGATTATATTGAAGGGGGTGCTGTTACTTTTTCACATTAATGTACATTTCACTTGTCTTATGCCCTAATATATAAACCACTAAACTGGTGGAGGGTGCATTTACCTTTTCACATCACCCTGACCTGATATGTAAGCCATTGAACTGAAGAAGGGTGCATATACTTTTTCACACCACTCTGTTTTTCCACAGTAGCTGTGACCTGACTTATATAAACCATTGAACTGAAGGAAGGTCCACTTTGAACATTTGACATGAAAGATTAGAACCGTTTGTGTGTCATTAGCGGGTGTTTGTCTGTGATTGTCACTTAGGTGATGACCCTGTCACATTGTATGTGCAGAAAAGGAAGGCATTCCAAAGAGGTCACTGACTTTTTCTTGCCACTGCATTGACCTGAGGGTCCGTCCTTTTGCTAAGCTATC
>JANRMT010062835.1:5355341-5377683 GCA_026402145.1 Polypterus bichir lapradei | reverse complement strand
ATATATATATATATATATATATATATATATATATTAGCATTTAAGCTGTCATATGAAATTTCAAAAGCTTGATGTCAAATTTCAAAAATTCAAAATCAGATTTTAAAAACTTGATATCTGTAGTACTAGGGTGTTGTACCATGTTAGCCATTATGAATGTAGGCGTCATTTTGCTTGACTTCTCACTAAAAACTTGATATCAAATTTCAAAAGCTCTGTCAAATTTTAAAAGCAGGATATCAAATTTAATAAAAAGGAAAATGGATTAAATGTTAAAACAGCCTTCCATAGTACATATATTAGTATGTAGACTCTCTTTTTTGAAATTTCAAAAGCACAATATCAAATTTTGTTTGATATCACAGTGGGGACTCCTGTGTTGCTCACACAATCTTTGAGTCTGCCTGACAGGTGGTCCGTCATCCAGGACATCACAGGCTCACCCACCAACGTGTTTCTGAGCAGACCCCTTGTCATGCTGAACAAAGATTTAGCTTTTCTGTAAAAACTTGCGATGTTGTTTTCAGATTTTTGTTTTGTTTCTCCGTAAACTAAAGAATTCCCAACTTTCAAATACTATTTGAGAGAATTAAAGTGTCTGATATTCTGTGCTATTTGTGCTTCATTTTCCAGATCCATTATGTCAGCCCTTTAGACAGCACCGTGCAGTTCATCTTCTACCAGCCCATCATCCACCGCTGGAGGGAGACGGATTTCTTTCCATGTTCAGCCACTTGTGGAGGAGGTAAGAGTCGACCAGCCTGATCACCCATAGTTTCTGAAAAGCAATGGTTTCACACAGAAATCAACATAAAACATCTGCTGCTGCATTATGCGGCTGCCAATTTGCCAAGAATGTGCGGCAGGCTTGCTGCCAGGCTGTCTTCGCGTGGCTGGGGTGGCAGCAGCGGTCGCAGTTGCAGTGCATTGCAGTTTGGTTTCTACCTCTTATCATTGTTAAGTGGCAGTCCTCGTGACGAACATTGACATGGCGTGTCAGCTACATGAACCTGTTCAGCACCATGATTAGCTGGGGATCAGTCAGCTGAAGTTGGAACCTCACATTCATTTTCAATCTCTTGCATCAAAATCGGAGTCCGACAAGTCATAGTCCAGTTCAGAGATGACAGGCAAAACTTTGTCCACGGAGTATTTGGCTTTACGCATTTGCTTTGATCTCTTGCCATTACGTCAGTGCCATTTTTGTTCTTGTTTGCACCTTACTGCTCACACGAGCAATCTCAGTTTAAACCAATGAAGTGAACTTTCCTTCTAGCAACGAGAGTCCAACTAAAACATAACGGTTGGTTTTGTCACAGTTTACAGTTGACTACCATCGTCAACTCCAAGTCGACATCAGCCCTGAAAGAGTTAATAGACATGTTAAAATGAAACTTGCTGTGCGTGGGTGGCAAGTTGGCGCAGTGCTTGGCGCGCTGCCTCATGGATCCCGAGCGCTGGGTCTGAATCTCCTACCTTGAGGTTGTCCCGGTGGACTCTGCATGTTCTAATTGAGTATGGTGTTTGGTGGTTTACCCCCCCAGTGTTCCAGTTTTCCCTCCCACTTCCCTTCAAAATAATAAAGACTGTGATGGACGGCCGGCAGCTCATCCCGGTCAACACATCCAAGACGCTAGATGGCGTCTTCCCTGCAGCATGGAGGTGTCCCGGATTCCCGCAGGGCACCATGAGAGATGAAGTTCGGCATCACAGCCGTGCTGGGTGCCATGGGTGCCATCGTGGGACGCTGCAGGGAGACACGGGGATTTTTATTTTCCCGGTAGCCCGGAAGTACTCCCAAGTCACGAACACGGAGAAACAGAAGTACTTCCGAGCTGAAGAAAAATATAAGTCTGTATCTGACCCGGAAGTGCTATGGAATTACATGGACAGAAGGACAGGAGCGGAGCCGGAGTTGGGTGGTAGAGTGACGGAGCTGCTGGGAGGAGAGGAGGATTGATTTATTGTTATTGTATTTGACTATTGATTTATTGTTTTATGGTGGTGTTAGTGGTGTCTACTGTGGCACAATATCAAAAAGAAGAAATGAAAATATTTCTAAGTGCTGTTACTTGGTGTCTTGGACGTCTGTCTGTGGGGTTTCACGGGGCAACAGCGACCCCTAGTGTCCACAAGATAGAATAAGAGAAGAAACCCCAGAAAAAAGATGAAGGATCAAAACCGAAAAGAAAACTGGGACAAGGCAGAGCCAAAGAGCTTGAAAGTCTCTAAGGCTGGGAGCGTTACGGTGGCTGCAGGTTTTCATTCTAATTAGTGACCATTTTTTGTGACTGATCCATTTCTTTTCCCATCATTTTATTTGGCTTGTTTTTCAAGCATTGGCCCTCCATTTGTTTTTTTTCCTTCCCTTAAATGGCACCCAAACAGAAATGAGATGTGAGGTGAGCCAACAGATGACCAACTAAGTCAGGGCCTCAAACTCCAACCATTTCCACTCTAACCAGTTCCTTAATTAGAAGCCAATTCTTGCTGTTAATTAAACCCATTATTTTTGATGGTGTATGGAACCAGGTGGGGTTTGAGATGCCTTCACAAACATTAGAAGATTTAAAACAATCTAGACGAGAACGGGCCATTCAGCCCAACAAAGCTCGCCAGTCTTATCCACTTATTTCTTCTGAAAAAACAAGTCGAGTTTTGAAAGTCCCTAACGTCTTACTGTCCACCACACAACTTGGTCGCTTATTCCAAGTGTCTATCGTTCTTTGTGTAAAGAAAAACTTCCTAATGTTTGTCCAAAATTTCCCCTTAACAAGTTTCCAACTGTGTCTCCGTGTTCTTGATGAACTCATTTTAAAATAACCATCTTGATCCACTGGACTAATTCACTTCATCATTTTAAACACTTCACTCATGTCACCTCTTAATCTTCTTTTGCTTAAACTGAAAAGGCTCAGCTCTTTCTTCATAATTCGTTCCCTGTAGCCCGAGAATGAGCCTAGTCGCTCTTCTCTGGACTTTCTCTAGTGCTGCTATGTCCTTTTTGTAGCCTGGAGACCAAATCTGCCCCTAGTACTCCTGCTGAGGGCTCACCAGTGTGTTATAAAGTTTCAGCAGAACCTCCTGTCACAAACGTGCACATATAAAAGGCTCAAATGAAGATAATTCCACGGCAGACCAGGGGATGGCAGGGTGCACTGATCCTAACTCTTATTCATCGGCAGACCCACCACAGGAAATTTCGCCAGGATTCAATGATGTCACTTCCGGTTCCTGCCCCGATGACATCACTTCCCGTGCCTGACTTTAAAGCTGCCATGTTTGCCTGTCTGTTTGTTCTTGTTTTGGACTGAAGTCTGTACGATATTGAACCATAGCCTTCATTTCAAGTAAATAGGGCGGCTGCCCCCAAACCTTTTCCTGTGTCCTTTCGAGTTCTTTCACACCTCCTGTGACTTGTACTCCACACATCAAGGCGCTATATAACGTGACATTCTGTTAGCCTTCTTAATGGCTTCTGAACACTGGCGGGAAGTTGATAGCATAGAGTCCACTAACTTGTTCTCATAAGGTGGACTCTCGATTTTCTGACCACCCATTGTGTATTCAAACCTCACATTTTTACTTCCTATGTGTAACTCTTTACATTTACTGACATTAAATGTCATCTGCCACAAATCTGCCTTACTGTCCAAGTCCCTCTGCGATAATTCAATGGATTCTCAATTGTCTGCTAATCCACCAATCTTGGTGTCATCTGCAGACTTAACCAGCTTGTTCCTTATATTCCTTCATCTTCTTTTGCTTAAACTTGTAAAGGCTCAGCTCTTTTAATTTTTCCTCATAACTCATCCCCTGTAGCCCTGAATCAGCCTAGTCGCTCTTCTCTGGACCTTCTCTCGTGCTGTTGTGTCCTTTTTGTAGCCTGGAGACCAAAACTGCACCCAGGACTCCAGATGAGGCCTCACCAGTGTGTTATAAAGCCTGAGCAAAACCTCCTGTGACTTGTACTCCACACATCAAGGCGCTATATAACCTGACATTCTGTTAGCCTTCTTAATGGCTTATGAACACTGTCGGGAAGTCGATAGCTTAGAGTCCACTATGACTCCTAAATCCTTCTCATAAGGTGGACTCTCGATTTTCCGACCGCCCATTGTGTATTCAAACCTCACAATTTTACTTCCTATGTGTAATTCTTTACATTTACTGGCGTTAAATTTCATCTGCCACAAATCTACCCAAGCCTGTCTGCTATCCAGGTCCTTCTGGAATGATATAACGGATTCCAAATTATCTGTCAGTCCACCTATCTTGGTATCATCTGCAAACTTAACCAGCTTGTTACTTATATTCCTATCTAAATCATTTATATATATATTAAAAATAGCAGTGGCCTCCAGCACTGCCCCCTGCTGGTCACCACTCTTAACATCACCCAATTCTGATGAGGTTCCTCACACCATCACCCTCTGCTTCCTGTGTCTGAGCCAATTCTGCACCCATTTACAAACATCTCCCTGAACTGCCACTTCTTTTAGTTTGATGCCCACCCTCTCATGTGGCACCTCATCAAATGCTTTCTGAAAGTCCACATCAATAATCTCATCTTCTCCTCTCTGGTCGTATCCTTTTGTTTCCTCCTCATAGAATTCCAACATGTTAGTAAAACACGACCTCCCTCTTCTGAGCCCACACTGACTGTTCCTAATAATTCCTGTCCTTGCCAGGTGTTGCTCAATCTTATCCATTAATTTTCCTGTGATGCATGTTAAGTTTACTGGCCTGTAGTTGCTTGAATCTGCCCTTTCACCCTTTTTATATAATGGGATGATATTTGCCTTTTTCTAATCCTTTGGAATCTCTCCAGTGCGCAGTGACTTCCTAAAAATATGTGTCAAGGGTTTATATCTGTACTCACACACCTCCTTAAGAACTCGAATACACATTTGTAAGGTGGTTGCGATGTATTAAAAGCAAATTACATAGAAAGGTGTGTACACCTCGTTTTAGAAAGCTGATGTTTTTCTCTTTCTCGTTGGAAGAGTTTGAAAAATATACTCATTTGTATGATACCCCATCTCGACACCATAAAGACCATCAGATGATTTCTTGCCTTTGGAATGCAAACAGGAAATGGATTGTCTAATTTTCTTGCATACTACAAACGTTGCCAACTAGTGTCTGGGCATATGCCCACACTGGGCATGGCACAGCACAATGCAGAAGAATAACCTGCTTTCAGTGGCGTTACCTTGACATAGAAGTGTAAATCAGCCCCAAAACCCAACTGCCTCCTCGGTAATTGTGACTACAATAACTTCAACAGATGTAAAAGCTCACTGGTACATTAATGCCTTGGTAACAAAATTGTCTAAGAACAAAGCTGCCATGAAAGGCACCATGGGGCATGTATCAAGTTCAAGCCCCCCCCCATGCTGCTCATTATGCTGCCTTCTTTCATGGCACAGTCGTCCTTTGTCATTGATGTTGAGTGTATTGTTTCGTAGTGTCTCTCATCTCATTCTCCCGACTGCTGTTCCTGGTGACGGTTGTGGTGGCAGCAGGTCGACCCAGACTTCTCTGTCCCCAGCTACCGATTCCAGCTCTTCCTGAGTAATTCCCAAGCCAGTAAAGTGGTTTAATCTTTCACAGGTTTTCCAGCCCACTGGGCCGGGGGACATACTTACGACATACCCAAAACACTTCAACTGGTTCTGCTGGATATGGAGGAGCAGCAACGCTACTCCAAGGTTCTTTGCGGCCATCCTGCAGAGAAACCTCATTTCTGGAGCTCATACTCAAGATCTCATTCTTTCAGCCATTACCCAAAGCTTATGTGCATAGGTAAGGACAGGGATGTAGTGTCTTCTTCTTCTTCTTCTTCTTTCGGCTGCTCCAGTTAGGGGTCACCACAGTGGATCATCTTCTTCCATATCTTTCTGTCCTCTGCATCTTGTTCTGTCACCCCCATCACCGTCATGTCCTTTCTCACCACATCCATAAACCTTCTCTTAGACCTTCCACTTCTCCTCTTCCCTGGCAGCTCTATCCTTAGCATCCTTCTCCCAATATACCCAGCATGTCTCCTCTGCACATGTCCAAACCAATCGCAATCTCGCCTCTCTGACTTTGTCTCCCAACCATCCAACTTGAGCTGACCCTCTAATGTCCTCATTTCTAATCCTATCCATCCTCGTCATACCCAGTGCAAATCTTAGCATCTTTAATTCTGCTACCTCCAGCTCTGTAGTGTATTTGTTTAAAATTTTTTATCACTAGAAGAAGGGACGTTTCAGCACCCTAAACCCCAAACACAAACCCGGGTTCAAACAAATGAGTTATTGTGCAACTACCTTCACAGGTCATTCATAAACCCCAGCAGAGGCACAGTTCTTCCTCTTCACTCTTCCTTTCTTCCTCCAGGAGAATATCATCCAGCTCCTCTCCTGACTCTGACTCCCTTATACTGAAGCTGCTTCCTACTTCTGGTGCCACAACACGGTCCCTTGAAAGCACTTCCGGGTTAGGTGAAAGTCCCATGAAGTTGGGACCAATAATCCCTTCAGTGCCCTCTGGCAGCATCCACAGAACCCAGCAGAGCTGCTTCCATGGGACTACAGTGCCCAGCATGCCCTTGTGGTATATGTAGAGGTACCATAACCCAGGGACAACGCCATCTAGTGTTTCAGGGGAGTAAATAATCTGAGTAAGTTGTCTCCCTCTGTTCTTGCATTGTACTGGTGTCCCGGCAAATTAAGAATCCTTCATCGAGTCCTTCCGGGATGCCAGCACATCCATTCTCGTCCATCTTCTGGCTGTAGCAGGGACCTCCCTACCTATTTGGTGGGCTGGCCTCCTGCCCAGGTAAGGAATCTTAATCCAGCCCAGCTAGGAGTGATACAGTAAATAAAACATATAATCGGCACAGTATCTCACAAAAAAGTACTGCAGTATTCTTAGAAACTAAAATGTAGAGGACACAATTCCAGGACCTCCTGAAGTTTACTGGGGAAAAAATGCTCTTATTTTGTGCACTGATGTTATTTGGTACTCAAACTTAACCATCATGTGTTTCAGGCTATCAGCTGACATCTGCTGAGTGCTTCGACCTGCGCAGCAGCCGCGTGGTGCCCGACCAGTACTGCCATTATTATCCGGAAAACGTCAAACCCAAACCAAAGCTGCAAGAATGCAACATGGACCCCTGTCCAGCCAGGTGGGTGAACAATGCAATGAAGTTTAAGGCAGAGGGCACATTGTTTAAGGGTTGTTTCCTGCCTTGTGCCCAGTGCTTGCTGGGATTAGGCTACAGCTGCTCTGCCACCCTGCTCAAGATAAGCGGGTTTGAAGATGGACGGATGGCGATTTTGTAAGATTTGGAGGTAAACCATTAGTTTAGAGATATCGTGAAATGTCCAGCTGCAGTCAGGACAGTTTTAGGCCGATCCGAGTACTGGTGAACTGACGCCCCTCACGACGATTTCAATTCCCTTTAGTTGCTGCACTCAGATGTGTAATTGGCATTTATTAAACTTCTAAACTATCGAGGTCTCTCAGTTCCACAGCCGAAGCAGCTGTTTTGGTGTCATATATTAGAAACAAATTGCACAAAAAATCGTAACATTTTGTATTTTATAGTATACATTTTACATCTGCGTTTTCCACGTCTCATTTATTAGACTGCACTTTTTAATGCGTCAGTTATATGCTGCACTCAACAGAGTAGGGGCTCTGTGGCTAAGGATCTACACTGGTAATCAGAAGGCTGACCCCAATATAAAAATGGGAAATGCTAAGGAAGAAGACAATGAAGAATGAATTATATGCCGCACTCAGCTACGACTAATACTACATATTCTTATAGACTCTGAATTGAATAAATCTATATATCTATACTAATAAACGGCAAAGCCCTCACTCACTGACTGACTGACTGACTGACTGACTGACTCATCACTAATTCTCCAACTTCCCGTGTAGGTAGAAGGCTGAAATTTGGCAGGCTCATTCCTTACAGCTTCCTTACAAAAGTTGGGCAGGTTTCATTTCGAAATTCTACGCGTAATGGTCATAACGGTCGATAAAGGTCGACAACGTCCGCCATGTTGAACTTTCTTATTTATGGCCCCATCTTCACGAAATTTGGTAGGCGGCTTCCCTGCGCTAACCGAAACTGATGTACGTACTTATTTCGATGGTATGACGCCACTGTCGGCCGCCATATTGAACTTTCCAACGTCACTAATTCTCCAACTTCCCGTGTGGGTAGAAGGCTGACCCCATCTTCACGAAATTTGGTAGGCGGCTTCCCTGCGCTAACCAAAAGCAATGTACGTATACTTATTTCGATGGTATGACGCCACTGTCGGCCGCCATATTGAACTTTCCAACGTCACTAATTCTCCAACTTCCCGTGTAGGTAGAAGGCTGAAATTTGGTACTTATTTCGGTGGTATGATGCCACTGTCGGCCGCCATATTGAACTTTTCAACGGTCTTTGTTACTTATGGGCCCATCTTGAAGAAATTTGGTACACGGGTTCCCAACGCTAACTGAATCCTACTTACGTACATATATACGTCCATAGCCTGCAGCTCGGTCACCGTGTGAGGCGCCGTTGGGTCCCCCATCCCAACGCCTCCCACGTTGTTGGCTGCCTGCCTATATAAGGCCGTCCGTCGCTCCAGTCTCTACATTCCCTTCCTTGCTTTGCCACGGGATTCACGTCTCCCTGCTGATAACTACAGCCTTTTTATTTAATTCACGGCTTCTCCGCTGTTTTATTGTTCATTTATTACGATTATAGTTATTGTGTAGGTATTTTACACTTACTTTACATTGCTCAGGTTCCCATTTCCTTTATCATTCCAACCGTACCCCCATTAACATGTCTATCGAGGTGATCACCATCGATCAAAGAACTGTCACTTACCAAGTGGTTTCGTAATTGAAACAAACCATGAAACTCAAACTGATTATGACAGCAGCAATCCAAGCTGTGAGATTTGAGACAAGATTACTGTTCACATGGCCAACTGTACATTGTATGCTCAAGAGTAAGCTCAGCGCACAGCTACAGCTTGGTCATATTACAACTGGAGGGCCGAACTGACAACATGGCACACAAAGAGATCCTTAACAAATAATTATTGGTATATTTTCCCTCAGTTTAAAAAGGTTTAATCTTCTTCTTAATAAAAATTTTAAAGCAGTACTTCGCCGCTGCGAACCGCGGGTATTTTGCTAGTATACTAATAAAACGCAAAGCCCTGACTGACTGACTGACTGACTCATCACTAATTCTCCAACTTCCCGTGTAGGTAGAAGGCTGAAATTTGGCAGGCTCATTCCTTACAGCTCACTTACAAAAGTTAAGCATGTTTCATTTCGAAATTCTACGCATAAGGGTCATAACTGAATCCTACTTACGTACATATATACGGTCATAGCCTGCAGCTCGTCCCCCATACCCACGCCTCCCACGTAATTGAGTGTCTGCCCATATAAGGCCGTCCGTCAGCAGCAATCCAATAGACACGCTGCCGCTGGCGTTTGTCATGCCTAAGATGAATACGATATTTGCGAGATACAAGTTTAGTGAGAAGACGCAGGGTATAAATGAGACTTTTGATCACTTTGTAACGGAGTTACAATTGCTGGTGAAGGACTGTGCTTATGCAAACGAAGATGAGATGGTCAGGGATAGACTAGTGTTTGGCACAAACTCAGCAAAAGTGCGAGAGAAACTTTTAAGTGCCGGGTCTGAGCTAACATTAAATAAAGCCGTGGACATCACAAGATCGCACGAGATAGCACAAGCACAGCTGAGAACCTTCGATGCATGTACTCCGAGCGGCTCACGTGAACTGACTGTGAACGCAGTACGCAGAGAACAAGCAAGAGCTCCAAAGAGCGCTGAACAAAAAACACATTACACAATTGAGAAGGCAGCAAAAGAATATGAAGCGAGTGACACATACAAGCATATTCATAAGTGCAGGTACTGCGGAAACAAAGCACACGGTGGAAAAAGTCAATGTCCAGCTAAAGGAAGACAGTGTAAAAAATGTGGTGAATTGAAGCACTTCGCTAAAGTTTGCAGGACTGGGAAAGGTAAACCCGTGCATGCAGTGTGTGATGTCTCAGATAAAGAGGAAGACGAGCTGTTTATTGAAGCAGTAAGACAGGAACAACCCTCTGAACCTGAACAAGCCTTTGCAGACATATCAATAGGAAAGCACGGTGTAAAGCTTAAGTTTAAATTAAGTTCATAGACACGCTGCTGCTAAATATTCGCAGGCAAATCCACAACTTAATACCGGGAATGCCTGTTAAACATCTTAGATTCACGAGTAGCGATTTGGGTGGTGAACACTTCGATGAATGAAACCTGTTATCTTTACAACGGTTGACAAACACGGAATATAACTTGAACACAACACGTCCTCCAAATACGAACCTGATTGAAAGAAATAATGATAATCAAATCCTTGATGACAGCAACACTCATAACAGTTACAAAACAATTACATTGACAATCATGTTACGTTATTTTTTAAAATGTTTCCTTTTCTTTTTCATAACTTCTTTAACACACTACTTCTCCGCTGCGAAGCGCGGGTATTTTGCTAGTATATATATAAAGGCCACATACCACTGACTCACTCATTATGGAATCTCCCGAACCGCAAGGACTTGGGACTTGAAATTTGGCATGTAGGTTACCCTCAGCCCATAGGTGCTCGCTTAGAAACGGTTTTAAAAATCTCGTGGTCCAAGCGCATTCTGTGTGTATGTCTGTCTGCTTTACATGAGAGAATTACTTAACGGATTTAGATCTGATTGTTTTCTATAACTTGCTCAAACTTTGCGGCTGATTTTGTGACTTCTGTCATCGCACTAAGTACCAGAGTTCGCTTGCAGTACCGATGTATTTATGCAAATCCAACAGAGGGGGGGGTGGGGCCTTCCTCATTCACTCGCCAGTTGGTCTAAGTCTCGCCACGCGTTGGAGTGAACCTCGCCTCTGCTTAGCTAGCGATACCTGTTTGTTCAGCAGACATTATCATCTACAGATTGTTAAGGCGTAACGTTTGACGTTTTTGAGAGAGAGATCAGAGCTACGTGTTTTTTAGAGGGTAGTTGCTGATTGCCAGAGATATCACGGCGATGTGCTTTTCTCCCCACGCGGGGAACGCTCTCCCGTCAGAGCTGAACACAATCAGATACAGTGCCAACGTCTGTTGATTTTTAAAGTTTCTCCTGTTTCATTATTATGTGGTTGCAGCCACGGGTTACAGGTAGTCTTCTTATATAATACGCTAGCGTGGCTGTTTGTTTGTCTGTCCAGGATTTTAAATCACCTGAGTGGCCCAGACTTGAATCTGATTGAACATCTCTGGAGAGATCTTAAAATGGCTGTGCACCGACGCTTCCCATCCAACCTGATGGAGCTTGAAAGGTGCTGCAAAGAGGAATGGGCGAAACTGGCCAAGGATAGGTGTGCCAAGCTTGTGGCATCATATTCAGAAAGACTTGAGGCTGGAATTGCTGCCAAAGGTGCAGCGACAAAGTATTGAGCAAATCCTGTGAATACTTATGTACAAGTGCTTTCTCAATTTTTTTATTTTTAATAAATTTGCAAAAACCTCAAGTAAACTTTTTTCACGTTGTCATTATGGGGTGTTGTGTGTAGAATTCTGAGGAAAAAAATGCATTTAATCCATTTTGGAATAAGGCTGTAACATAACAAAATGTGGATAAAGTGATGTGCTGTGAATACTTTCCAGATGCACTGTACTTCTAATCTATTTTTATACTTTATGCTGCCTCCGTTACTTATTATCTATCTGCTACTTATTATTTATGTTTATCTTTATATGTTAGTTTTGTTATTTGGTGTGGACAGCAAAGAAAGAATTTCATTGTACAGGGAAACATGCTTCCTTACTGTGCACATCACAATAAACTTTGAACTTGAACTTAGTCAGTTTTTTTTTTTATATTTTAATTCTATTAAATTTTTAAAAATGAAATAACACAACATAACTTGAGTTTTACATAAGGAAAAGAAAAAGGCTCGAAACAAATCAACCCCCACCCCTGAGAAAGAGAGCTAGGCCAGCAGAGTAAAATTTTATGCTAGTAAAGACAAATGAGTAGATAAAATATTAAATGAATAAAAATGAAAGGAGTAAAAGAGGGGAAAGAACCTGTTTCCTCAATGTAAATCCATCCATCCATTATCCAACCCACTACAGTAATCCCTCGCTATATCGCGCTTCGACTTTCGCGGCTTCACTCTATTGCGGATTTTATATGAAAGCATAACTAAATATATAACGCAGATTTTTCGCTGCTTCGCGGGTTCTGCGGACAATGTGTCTTTTTACTTCCTGTACATGCTTCCTCGGTTGGTTTGCCCAGTTGATTTCATACAAGGGACGCTATTGGCGGATGGCTGAGAAGCTAACCAATCAGAGCACGCAGTTAAGTTCTCCTGACTGAGAAGCTAACCAATCAGAGCACGCAGGAGCTATGCAGTGTTAACCAGGAAGTCTCATCTCGCTCATTCAGCATCAACGTGCTTCGCTGTGTAAAGAGTTGTGCTCTTTAGTGTTTATCTTTGTGCATAGTCAAGCCCTTCATTATGGCTCCAAAACAATCTGCTACTGCTTCAGGGGCCGTGCCCAAGCGCAAGAAGAAGATGTTAACGATTGCCGGAAAAGGTAAACGTTTTGGATTTGTTGAAGGCTACGATTCTTTTTATTTAAAAAGTAGGAAAGGAATATAAGATCTACGGCCGCAGTGTCCTTTTAACCAGGGTGCAAAACGAGTTGTAAGTGGATGTAATAAGGCAGTAGTCTGGATGGAATCTGCTTTAGGGATTTGGATTGAAGACTGCCAGAAGAAGAACAACGGCAGTGCTACACAATCGCCTGAAGTGGCTCCTTTACAAGGGCTGTAACGCTCTCCTTTGTTGTGCAGTAAAATTAAACTCATTGTTATCGGACAAGTCATCTTGTCATTGTTGGTGAGTAACCATAATTAATTTTCTTCTTACAGTGCTTAGTACATGTACGTACGTTTAGTGTCACTGTACACACATTTACTGTATACTATTTTTCTTGCATTGTACGTATTTATTGCTGGTGGCCTGTCTATCGTAATGGCTGTAACATATGTGATATCGGAGATGCTCAATATCTTTAAAATAATATTTAAGTTTTATTGTTTATAAACAGTGTGTTTACATACATAATTTCAATGAATCTTACCTAATATCTAAGAGAATACAAAGGGATTATGCTGTATAACTCTGCGGGGAATATTTATAAACAGTGTGGGAGAGTTTATAAGGGCTTAAAATATATAAAAATAACCATACAAACATATGGTTTCTACTTCGCGGATTTTCACCTATCGCGGGGGGGTCTGGAACGCAACCCCGGCGATCGAGGAGGGATTACTGTATATCGTAACTACAGGGTCACGGGGGTCTGCTGGAGCCAATCCCAGCCAACACAGGACACAAGGCAGGAACAAACCCTGGGCAGGGCGCCAGCCCACCGCAGGGCCCACACCACCACACACTAGGGACAATTTAGGATCGCCAATGCACCAAACCTGCATGTCTTTGGACTGTGGAGGGAAACCTACGCAGGCACAGGGAGAACATGCAAACTCCATGCAGGGAGGACCCAGGAAGCGAACCCGGGTCTCCTAACTGCAAGGCAGCAGCGCTACCCACTGTGCCACCATGCCACCCCTCAATATAAATGCTTATTCTAAAATGTAATTGATTAGATCCTGCCAGATCCTCTAAGTGCGAATTTGATGTTTTTCCCAGTTTCAAATCCTTCTATATAAAAGCGGTCGGGATTGTCCTTCCGTCCCGTGAGTGCTACGCAGGCACGGAGTTTCACACACGCCCCGTCCATTTTGCAATGCACGATGGGATTTGTAGTTTCGTTTTTCCAGGTAAAAGATGATTTTCTACTCCAGACTGTGCAATATCTTCTTCTTCTTTCTTACTATACAAAAGCGGTCGGGATTGTCCTTCCGTCCCGCGAGAGGAAAGCGTAGCGGTATTCTGCTTATCACAGACTTACTACTTGCGGCTTGCGGTACGAAGCGACATGATGTGAGCAGAGTTCTGGTGCTCCCATCGTTCCCTTGCTTTTGTGCACGATGCGCTGGAAAAATAGACAAAATTATGTCTCTGGAAAGAATTAATGTTGATGGAGTACAAATGCCTCACTGCGTAGTAAATATCAGGGGGGTTCAAAAGGGCGACCTCAATATAGAAAAAAAAGTTTAAATTTCATCACAAAAATAACAGAAACTACGAGTATTAAAGTAATACCGCTCAAATGCAATATAACCAAATTAATGTGTTTGTATAAAATATCAAATTGATCTACATATTGAATTGCCTTAAGAAGTGGTCAACTTAAAAGTCGGTCGCCTTACTAGGCAGGTGAGCCTAGTAGTATATAACATCAGTTACCCTCTGACTTAGAATAGGTGAGTGAGTTAGGATTCGTCCAGTTGAGCAAAATAAATCTACGTGTTAATAGTGTTGTAAAGGCCATTACAGTTCTCCACTTTAAGCCCCTCTGTGAGCCCACCAAACACAGCAGGTAGTGGATTAGGATGGATTGTGACCCCCAGGCTGCCTGAAAGGCATTTAAAGATTTTGGCCCAGAATGATGTTAATTTGGTGCGGGCCCAAAACATGTGGCCCAGTGAGGCTGGCGCTCGATTGCAGCGTTTGCAGGTTTGGCCTTTGCCCTGGAAACATTTTGGACAGTTCTAAATGAGACAGATGTGCTTGATATATAATTTTAAGTTGAATAATTCTATGCTTTGCACATATGGAGCTCGAGTGGATTCTGTGCATTGCTTCCTTCCACTCCTTTTCTGAAATATTCAGTGAGAGATCCTTTTTCCCTTCTGTCATCTTGGATCTTTGTAAGGTAGGGACTGTAAAACAGTTTTATATATTACAGAAGTGCTGTCTGAGTCCTTGAGATTGAGCAATATTTTTTCTGGTACAGAGATGGGAAGTGAGGAAAATTGGGTAGGTTCTGTTTAACAAAGTTTCAAATTTGTAGATAGTGAAAGAAATGTGTTGCTGGAAAGTTAAATTTGGAGAGTAATTGTTTGCGAAAAAATGCTGCCGAAAGAAGAGAAGAAGCGGGCCACTAGTGTGGAGAAAAGAAGAGCTGCTCAGGAAGCAGCAAACACATCAACCTCTGAGCAAACGAATGGTAAACGTACAGTGAAAGAGGAGGAAAACTAGGAAGAGCGTACTCCGATTTTATGACAGGCTGACGTGGAGAGAAAGAGAATTGCTTGAGCTGCTGAGAGCAAAGAATAGGCCATACAACGAAGAAAGGCCGAGACTGAGCGAAAGAGAATCGCAACGGCAAATGAGACTAAGAAAGAGGCTAATTGATGTCGGCAATCAGTTCGCGTGAGAATAGCTAGAACACTCTCCGTCAAGTGTATTCGTGCAGTGCGCCTTTACTGGTCAAATATAATTTGTGTAAACAGTCAAAATGTGCAATACTACATGCCTGATGTTTAGGAGCTCTAATTTAGAGTACAGTGATCCCTCCTCGATCGCGGGGCTTGTGTTCTAGTACCCCCCCGTGAAAGGTGAAAATCAGCAAAGTAAAAACCCTTATAAACTCTCCCACACTCTTATAAACATTTCCCCGCACAGTTATACAGCATAAACCCTTTATATTCTCTTAGATATTAGGTAAGATTCATTGAAATTATGTATGTAAACACACTGTTTATATACAGTAAAACCTAAATATTATTTTAAAGATATCGAGCGTCTCTGATATCACATAAGTTACAGCCATTACGATAGACAGGCCACCAGCAATAAATACGTACAATGCAAGAAAAATGATATACAGTAAAATGTGTGTACAGTGACACTAAACGTACGTACATGTACTATGTACGTGGAAAATGAGTTATGGGTACTCGCCAACGATGACACGATGACTTGTCCGATAACGATGAGTTTGATTTTAACAAAAGAGAGCGTTACAGCTCTTCTAAAGGAGCCTCTTTAGGTGACTGTGTAGCACCGCCGTTGTCATCTGGAGTAGGAGCAGATCGTTTTGCAGCCATAACGAAGGGCTTGACTATGCGCAAAGATAAACGCAAAAGAGCACAAAAGTTAACTCTTTGCACAGCGAAACTTAGATACAGGATTGTGTCGCGGGAACACGTCTAGTAAAGGCTACAAAAATATGTTTGCAGTGTTCCCAAAAACCACAGTGGCCTTCATAATTCTTACGTGGAAGACGTTTGGCACAACTCCTAGAGCTGGATGCTTAGCCAAACTGAGCAACTGGAGGAGAATGGCCTTAGTAACAGAGGTGACCATGACCCTGATGGTCACCCTGGCTAAGCTCCAGAGAACCTGAGTGTAGATGAGAGGAACTTCCAGAAGGATATCCATCACTGCAACACTCCGCCGATCTGGGCTTTATGACAGAGTAGCCAGACAGAAGCCTCTCTTTGGTGAAAGACAAGGGAAGCCCACTTGGAGTTTGTAAAAAGGAACCTTAAGAGACTGTGAGAATTAAGATCGCCTGGTCTGATGAAGCCAAGATTAGTGTCCTGTCTGAACCAGACAACCCTCAACATCTGCAATACTATTCCATCGATGGTGAGGTATTATGATATGGGATTATTTTTCAGCAGCAGGGTCTGAGAGACTAGACAAGGGTAAGAGAAAGCTGAACGGAGCAAAGAACAGAGATATCTTTAATGAAAACCTGCTCAGAGTGCCCATCCTTCTATATAAAATCGGTCGGGATTGTCCTTCCGTCCCGTGAGTGCTACGCAGGCGCAGAGTTTCACACACGCCCCGTCCATTTTGCAATGCACGATGGGATTTGTAGTTTCATTTTTCCAGGTAAAAGATGATTTTCTACTCCAGACTGTGCGATATCTTCTTCTTCTTTCTTACTATATAAAAGCGGTCGGGGATTGTCCTTCCGTCCCGTGAGTGGAAAGCGTAGCAGTATTCCGCTTATCACAGACTTACTACTTGCAGCTTGCGGTACGAAGCGACATGATGTGAGCAGAGTTCTGGTGCTCCCATCGTTCCCTTGCTTTTGTGCGCGATGCGCTGGAAAAATAGACAAAATTATGTCTCTGGAAAGAATTAATGTTGATGAAGTACAAATGCCTCACCGCGTAGTAAATATCAGGGGGGTTCAAAAGGGCGACCTCAATATAGAAAAAAAGTTTAAATTTCATCACAAAAATAACAGAAACTACGAGTATTAAAGTAATACCGCTCAAATGCAATATAACCAAATTAATGAGTTTGTATAAAATATCAAATTGATCTACATATTGAATTGCCTTAAGAAGTGGTCAACTTAAAAGCCGGTCGCCTTAAAAGGCAGGTGAGCCTAGTTTACCTTAAACCTTGATAAGAGAGGTGACCAAAACCCCTAATGGTCACTCTAGTTCAGTTCCACAGAACCTGTCTGGAGAAATAATTTCATGGAAGAGAACCACAACTGCAATACTCCACTAATATGGGCTTTTATGGCAGATTGGCCAGGTGACCAATGAACATTCACTGGGAGCTTGCAAAAAGGAACCTAAAGGACTCTAAAGCTGTGAGAAACATCATGTCTGGTGGAAACCAGGCACCTCTCATCACCTGTGCATTACAGTTAAGTATGGTGTTGGCAGCATCAGGGATTGGAAGACTAGACAGAGTTGAGGGAAAGTGGAATGGAGCAAAGTTCAGAAATGTCCTTAATGAAAACCTACTTGGAGAGCTCTGGACCAAAGGTTCACCTTCCAGCAGGTGTCTAATGATATCTTTAGGGATTGCTTGTTAAATTATCAGAATGCTATCAAGGATGCTAGATCTAAGAAGTTTCAGATGTTGTTACTAATAAATGTCATTGACCAGGAGTCTTGTTTAACATCACTACTCCTGTTGTTCCTGCATGCCTTGGTACATCCCTGTCAACTTGTGAAGACCTCCTTAGTTTCTTTGTAGACAAGGTTGCTGCTATCAGAGCTCACGTTGCAACCACCTGCTCAGGACCTGTATGACCTTTGACTTGCTCTGCTGTCTTGACTCAATTTGAGCAATTTTTGTTTTGGCAAAACCGTTGGTCAATTGAAACCAACAAATTGTCCTTCTGATATTGTCCCCCCCCCTCAGCTTTTTAGGCAGGTATCTGACATCTTTGGACCTAGTATATCGACTGTTGTTAATACCTGTCTTGCTACAGGGTCTGTTCCATCTTATTTTAACATCTGGATCCTGCAGTTTTTTTTCAAACTTTAGACCTATATCGACATTACCATTTCTCTCTTACGATCCTGGAGAAAGTGGTTCTTCTGCAACTGCAAACCTTTCTGGAGAGAAATGGCAGTGGTGAAATATTCCAATCTGGCAGCTATAAAGCTCATGACAGCACTGAATCTGCTCTTTTAAAGGTCTTTAATGATCTCTTACTAATAGTTCATTCTGGAGAGTCTCCACTCCTCATGCTCTTAGATCTTATTACAGCTTTTGACACGGTGGACCATGAGATCCTAGTTACCCGTCTTGAGCTGGGTATTGGCTTTCAAGGTTCTGCTCTTGCTTGGTTCAGGTCATATCTGACAGCAGAGGTTTCTCTACATGACTTGAGGACTGCTTCTCCTCTTCTGTCCCTCTCACTTGTGGAATCCCCCTAGGGTCTATTCTGGGTACAGAGCTATTCTCATTATACATGTTCCCCTCATTTAAAAAAAAAAAAAAAAATTAAAAAATGGTATCTCCTTCCACTATTTTGTTGATGACACACCTCTGAAATGGGCCACTCCCTTTAAGTTCTTATTGAATGATGTGGAAGACATTAAGTCTTGGATGTTGTTCAGTTTTGTTGATTGTAATGTAAAGAAAACAGAGATTGTAATGTTTGGGCTCTCTGACCTCCTACAGTGTCTTCGATTGTAGTCTTGGTCCACAAGCACCATACATTAAACCCTGTGCTGGGAGCATGGGTGTGATATTTGATAGTAACCTCAAATCCTGGAATGGAAAATCTTTAATCTTCTAACCGTTAAGTATGGCATTGGCAGCCTTAGGGACTGAGAGACAAGACAGGGTTGAGGGAAAGCTGAATGGAGCAAAGTTCAGAGATATCTTTAATGAAAACCACTCAGAGCTGTCTGGACCTTGTAACGATTACCCGAAGCTCAAATGCTACATTAACGATAAATTTGTTGAGCTCTAATTAGCACATTGGACCTGACCGTTCTGCCATTTCTCCTCTCAAAGCTTATTATCAATCAAAGACAGAAAACAAAAGGAAACAGTTACAGAACAACACAAGAGAAATATTTACATATGCTGGGTGGGTCCAAATTATGTTAACACTAATGGTACTGCTATGTATATACTGTGGGAGCTGGCCCGGACACAGACAGACGGACACCGATGGTTCAAGCACCAACACACGTTTATTCATTTTAACTGTTATTTACAGAGCACACATCCCAGTGCCTCTGCACCAAACACCCTCAAGTCCTGGCCTCTCAAATGTCTGTAATGCTTCTGGTCTGCCTCCACTCCTCTCCTCCGAGCACCGTCCTCTTCCTCCCAACCCCCCTTTTATATTCACCCGGACGGGCTCCAGGTGCCTCCCAGTGACGTCCTGCCGACACTCCATGGTGTGGCGGAAGTGCCGGCTGTGCACCCGGAAGCACTCCGGGTGTCCCTGGTCTTCGTGCCACCAGTCCTTTCCGGGTGTGGCGAGATTGCTGAGGGCCAGGGCTCCTCAGGCATCTGGGCGCCCCCTGGAGGTGACCACGGGCCCCTATAGGGTTGAGCTTCCATGCTCCTTTCCCGTGGTCCCCATAGCCAACAGGGCGGTCGCCCCCTCGTGGTCCGGAGGAGACGTAATCCCTCCTTTGGTCCTTCCGGTCGTCCCGGCTGGGTACCACCCCCACCCGCTCGTCACAACACTTATATACAACTAGCAAAATACCCGCGCTTTGCAGCGGCGAAGTACTGCCTTAAAATTTTTATTAAGAAGAAAATTAAACCTTTTTAAACTGAGGGAAAATATACCAATAATTATTTGTTAAGGATCTCTTTGTATACCACGTTGTCAGTTCGGCCCTCCGGTTGTAACATGACTAAGCTGTGCGCTGAGCTTACTCTTGAGCATGTAACGTACAGTTGGCCATGTGAACAGTAATCTTGTCTCAAATCTCACAGCTTGGATTGCTGCTGTCATAATCAGTTTGAGTTTCATGGTTTGTTTCAATTACGACAGTATTTGCAGGACTTGTGTTAAAGTGACATTCGGCATCTGTCAAGCGTTGTAAGTATACAACCAGTTTCATCGATAACTTCACATCCAGCTTTTGAGAGTTTAAACATTCATAAACATCAAAGTGTCCACTACTGAAATCGTCACCTGTGAATCTAAGATGTTTAAGAGGCATTGGCGGTTGTCCAAAGGTGTAAAATATTTGCCCATTTCGGTACACTTGAAAGCACCAACCGAACAATTCAGCGGCAGCCATCAACTCACATGCAGAACCATAGGTGAAGGGCTTAAGCATTTCACTCTTCTAGTGCTCCTGTGTAGTATAATTATCTCCTGTACCGTCATCAGTCCACACCTTGAACCTGTCCCAGTCATTCAATACATAAGACACAATGTTCCTCCGGATATCAAGAGTGAGCCTGATATGGCCGTGCAATATGTAACAAAGAGAATGGAAAAGGCAGGCGGCATCTCCGGGCATGGAAACCACTCGGTAAGTGACAGTTCTTTAATCGATGGTGATCACCTCGATAGACATGGTAATGGGGGTTGGAATGATAAAGGAAATGGGTACCTGAGTAATGTAAAGTAAGTGTAAAATACCTATACAATAACTATAATTGTAATAAACAAACAATAAAACAGCGGAGAAGCCGTGGATTAAACAAAAAGGCTGTAGTTATCAGTAGGGAGACGTGAATCCCGTGGCGAAGCAAGGAAGGTAATGTAGAGACCGGAGCGACGGACGGCCTTATATAGGCAGGCAGCCAACAACATGGGAGGCGTTGGGATGGGGGACCCAACGCCACCTCACACAGTGACTGAGCTGCAGGCTATGGACGTATATATGTACGTAAGTAGGATTCAGTTAGTGTTGGGAACCCATGTACCAAATTTCCTGAAGATGGGCCCATAGGTAACAAAGACTGTTGAAAAGTTCAATATGGTGGCCGACAGTGGCATCATACCACCGAAATAAGTACGTACTTTGGTTTCGGTTAACGCAGGGAAGCCGCCTATAAAACTTCGAGAAGATCGGGCCATAAATAAGAAAGTTCAACATGGCGGACGTTGTTGACCGTTATGATCATTATGCGTAGAATTTCTAAATGAAACCTGCTTAACTTTTGTAAGTAAGCTGTAAGGAATGAGCCTGCCAAATTTCAGCCTCCTACCTACACGGGAAGTTGGAGAATTAGTGACGTTGGAAAGTTCAATATGGCGGCCAACAGTGGCGTCATACCACCGAAATAAGTACGTACATCGGTTTTGGTTAGCACAGGGAAGCCGCCTACCAAATTTCGTGAAGATGGGGCCATAAATAAGAAAGTTCAACATGGCGGACGTTGTCAACCTTTATCGACCGTTATGACCGTTACGTGTAGAAATGAAACCTGCTTAACTTTTGTAAGTAAGCTGTAAGGAATCAGCCTGCCAAATTTCAGCCTTCTACCTACACGGGAAGTTGGAGAATTAGTGATGAGTCAGTGAGTGAGTGAGGGCTTTGCCTTTTATTAGTATAGATTTTTGTGGACAATTTATGTGTCACATACAGTACATGTGTTGAACATGATGGCGAACAGGTTGAGACATTCCTGTAAATCATCTTGCACATCATGAAGTATGTTTTGTGAATAAATTGTTTCCACCATTCAAATTTTAACGTAACTTTGACTCACCCTGTAGTTTAACTAAACAATCACACACTTTTACTTACTACAACAGCACCAACAAAATAAAGTCCCCTTTAACTGTCCCTCGAGCAATGCCCATCCTATATACATAGACACTTCTTTAAAACACACCATATTCCCACTTTTAGTTAGAAAGGATGGCCAGTCCCAACAAATCCCACATATATATATATATATATATATATACACATAAATACACACAAAACTCTCAATGTGACTTATACAGATGAAAGATGCCCCTGTTCAGGTGAGGCACATATACACTCACCTAAAGGGTTATTAGGAACACCATACTAATACGGTGTTCGACCCCCTTTCGCCTTCAGAACTGCCTTAATTCTACGTGGCATTGAT
>JANRMT010062835.1:5335093-5345341 GCA_026402145.1 Polypterus bichir lapradei | reverse complement strand
ATCTATCTATCTATCTATCTATCTATCTATCTATCTATCTATCTATCGAGCTGAGCCTTTACAGTTTAAGCAAAAGAAGGTTAAGTGGAAACCTGACTGAAGTGTTTAAAATGATGAAGGGAATTAGTTCAGTGGATCGAGATGGTGACTATAAAATGAGTTCATCAAGAACACGTGGACAGAGCTGGATACTTGTTAAAGGTAAATTTCGCACAAACATTAGGAAGTTTTTCTTTACACAAAGAACGATGGACACTTGGAATAAGCGACCAAGTACAGTGGTAGACAGTAAGACTTTAGGGACTTTCAAAATTCGACTTGATGTTTTTTCGGAAGAAATGAGTGGATAGGACTGGCGAGCTTTGTTAGGCTGAATGGCCTGTCCTCGTCCAGACTGCTCTAACGTTCTACACAGATACCCTTATTGAAGATGTGATAGCAGGTCTGCGGTGAAGTGGAAGTTTAAATAAATAATTGCGAGTCCCGGTGTGTGCAGGCTCCGGCTGGGTGCAGGTGCACGGACCACTCCAAGGTGGTTTAGGGTGCTCAACTGATTGCGTATTCACGTGCAAATGCAAGCGGGTCAGTCAAGAGCTTCATTCACACTTTGGAGCAGGAGGAGGACACCACCTGCACCCAACTGGCATTATAAAGGGAACCTGCATGGCAGCGAAGAAAAGAGAACAGAAAAGGAACAAAAAGAGATAAGAATGAGAGAAGAAACAAAGGAAGAATGGAGGTGATGGAAGTAGAAAGAGAAAGATGCCAGATAGAGGAGGAGCCCGTGTGATGGAATAGCAGTAGAAGGTTGGGAAGACGGCCCCTACAGAAGCACACGGCTGGTGTTTGAGGGCCAGGGGTCACTCATGAGTGGCAGCACAGAGGCTCGGTGTGTCGTCCTACCGGGAGCTGCACCTGTTGGTGGACGTCTCCTCTGGCTGCTGAGATCCTGTCGGGGGGTAAGCGGGGGAGACGTCAGTTTTTAGGTAGGAGGCACTGGGGCTCATGGATTTTTAAAGGATATTAGCTTCCTGTGATTTTAACCTTGTTTTTATGGAATATAAAATTATTGGCCATTTTTAACCTCCACTTGACACTTTGTTTTTATTTATTGACTGTATCGCACTGCACTTTTGAACACTTTGTTTGGCTGTTTGTTTTCTACTAAAAGCACCCAACACTTTTGCACCCACCCTTTGCTGAGTGTGTATGTCCTCATCTGTCTGGCTCATCCTCAGGTACGTTATCAGTGTTTCCGGGTTTAAGAGGCTCCCGGAAAGTAACCAGGGATCATAGAGCTGACCCGGACCACCGGAGAAAATCTCCCGCAGAGCACACTGGACTGCCAACTAGGGCACAAGGTTCACCTTCCAATAGGACAAAACAAGGACCACACAGGATTGGCTTAGTGTCAACTCTGGGAATGTCCTTGAGCCTGGAATCCAATCCAACGTCTCTAGAGAGACCTCAGAATAGCCGTCCACCGACGGTCTCCATCCAACGTGGCAGAGCTTGAGGGGATCTGCTGAGAAGAGTGGCAGAAAAATCCCCAAATCCAGGTGTGCAAAGCTTGTGCCATCAAAACTCAAGAAAATTTCAGGCTGGACTTGCTGCACAAGGGTCTGAATTTGTGTGTCAGTGGGATATTTCAATTCATAAATTTGCAAACATTTACCAAATCTGGGCTTTGCGGTGTCCTTTGGAGGGTATTGAGTGTTGCATGAAGAGATGTCAAATGAATTGAAGTGGTTTAACACAAGGCTGCAACACAACAAAATGTATTAAAAGTGAAGGTTCTGAAGACTTTGTGCAGTCACAGTGCACACCAAATATGGCGTGTCCAGTAAAAACGATTATTGTGAATTTTTAACAAGATAAATTGATCTTGTGCAGCTGTTCACCATGTCTGTTCCTCTTCATTTGCTCTGAACTATCTCTAGATTAAGGATGCTATTTATCCATCCATCCATTATCCAACCTGCTATATCCTAACTACAGGGTCACGGGGGGTCTGCCGGAGCGCTATTTAGTAATGCATTAGATTGAGCTCAATTGTACCTTGTAATGTCACACTCAGATAATTGTCGTTGTTGTTTCCACAGTGATGGCTTCAAGCAGATCATGCCGTATGACCTTTATCATCCCCTGCCACGGTGGGTATTTTTCTTTTCTTGATAACACGTGTTGATTCTCGAAATGCTGCCTGCACCTTGCAGCAGTGGTGGCGTGACGATCTCCTGTCATATCGACTTAACGGAGCACCTTGAGCATGGGAAAGATAGATAGATAGATACTTTATTAATCCCAAGGGGAAATTCACATAATCCAGCAGCAGTATACTGATACAAAAAACAATATTAAATTAAATAGTAATAAAAATAATAAAAATGCATGTAAAAGCAGACAACAGCTTTATAACTTTGAGTGATAAAGCAGACAATAACTTTGAGTAATGTTAGCATTTACTCTATATACATATATTTACTTTTACAGTGGCTTGCAAAAGTATTCGGCCCCCTTGAACTTTTCCACATTTTGTCACATTACAGCCACAAACATGAATCAATTTCATTGGAATTCCACGTGAAAGACCAATACAAAGTGGTGTCCACGTGAGAAGTGGAACGAAAATCATACATGATTCCAAACATTTTTTACAAATAAATAACTGCAAAGTGGGGTGTGCGTAATTCTTCAGCCCCCTTTGGTCTGACTGCAGTCAGTTGCCCATAGACATTGCCTGATGAGTGCTCATGACTAAATAGAGTGCACCTGTGTGTAATCTAATGTCAGTACAAATACAGCTGCTCTGTGACGGCCTCAGAGGTTGTCTAAGAGAATATTGGGAGTAACAACACCATGAAGTCCAAAGAACACACCAGACAGGTCAGGGATAAAGTTATTGAGAAATTTAAAGCAGGCTTAGGCTACAAAAAGATTTCCAAAGCCTTGAACATCCCACGGAGCACTGTTCAAGCGCTCATTCAGAAATGGAAGGAGTATGGCACAACTGTAAACCTACCAAGACAAGGCCGTCCGCCTAAACTCACAGGCCGAACAAGGAGAGCGCTGATCAGAAATGCAGCCAAGAGGCCCATGGTGACTCTTGACGAGCTGCAGAGATCTACAGCTCAGGTGGGGGAATCTGTCCATAGGACAACTATTAGTCGTGCACTGCACAAAGTTGGCCTTTATGGAAGAGTGGCAAGAAGAAAGCCATTGTTAACAGAAAACCATAAGAAGTCCCATTTGCAGTTTGCCACAAGCCATGTGGGGGACACGGCAAACATGTGGAAGAAGGTGCTCTGGTCAGATGAGACCAAAATGGAACTTTTTGGCCAAAATGCAAAACGCTATGTGTGGCGGAAAACTAACACTGCACATCACTCTGAACACACCATCCCCACTGTCAAATATGGTGGTGGCAGCATCATGCTCTGGGGGTGCTTCTCTTCAGCAGGGACAGGGAAGCTGGTCAGAGTTGATGGGAAGATGGATGGAGCCCAATACAGGGCAATCTTGGAAGAAAACCTCTTGGAGTCTGCAAAAGACTTGAGACTGGGGCGGAGGTTCACCTTCCAGCAGGACAACGACCCTAAACATAAAGCCAGGGCAACAATGGAATGGTTTAAAACAAAACATATCCATGTGTTAGAATGGCCCAGTCAAAGTCCAGATCTAAATACAATCCAATGTGGCAAGATCTGAAAACTGCTGTTCACAAACGCTGTCCATCTAATCTGACTGAGCTGGAGCTGTTTTGCAAAGAAGAATGGGCAAGGATTTCAGTCTCTAGATGTGCAAAGCTGGTAGAGACATACCCTAAAAGACTGGCAGCTGTAATTGCAGCAAAAGGTGGCTCTACAAAGTATTGACTCAGGGGGCTGAATAATTACGCACACCCCACTTTTCAGTTATTTATTGGTAAAAAATATTTGGAATCATGTATGATTTTCGTTCCACTTCTCACGTGTACACCACTTTGTATTGGTCTTTCACGTGGAATTCCAATAAAATTGATTGATGTTTGTGGCTGTAATGTGAAAAAATGTGGAAAAGTTCAAAGGGGCTGAATTCTTTTGCAAGCCACTGTATTTATTATTTATTTATAATTTAATTAATTTATTATTTATGTATATTTATTTATATATATATATATATTTACTCTATATACAGCGGAGAACATGAGCATTGAACGCATCAATGTTTTTCTCAGTAAATATAATTTCTAATGGGGCTATTGACATGAAATTTACACCTCATGTCGGTGACAACACAAGTAATCCAGACATACAAAGAAATCAAAACGAATAAGGCCATGTGTAGTAAGGTCGTGTTTTACTAGCAGGCTGGAATTCTGTGAGGAAGCAACAAAACGATACGACCAGAACGGAGCAGATGAGATTATTTATCTGGACTTTCAGAAAGCATTTGATAAGGTGCCACTTGAGAGGGTGGGTATCAAATTAGAAGAAGTGGCAGTTCAGGGTTTGGAGTGTCGATGGGTGCAGAATTGGCTCAGACACAGGAAGCAGAGGGTGATGGTGCTAGGAACCTCATCAGAATTGGCAGATGTTAAGAGTGGTGACCCGCAGGGGGCAGTGCTGGGGGCTGCTGCTATTTTTAATATATATAAATGATTTAGATAAGAATATAAGGAACAAGCTGATTAAGTTTGCAGATGACACCAAGATTGGTGGATTAGCAGATAATTGAGAATCCATTGAATTATCGCAGAGGGACTTGGACAGTAAGGCAGATTTGTGGCAGATGACATTTAATGTCAGTAAATGTAAAGAGGTACACATAGGAAGTAAAAATGTGAGGTTTGAATACACAATGGGCGGTCAGAAAATCGAGAGTCCACCTTATGAGAACAAGTTAGTGGACTCTATGCTATCAACTTCCCGCCAGTGTTCAGAAGCCATTAAGAAGGCTAACAGAATGTCACGTTATATAGCGCCTTGATGTGTGGAGTACAAGTCACAGGAGGTGTGAAAGAACTCAAAAGGACACAGGAAACGGTTTGGGGGCAGCCGCCCTGTTTACTTGAAATGAAGGCTGTGGTTCAATATCGTACAGACTTCAGTCCAAAACAAGAGCAAACAGACAGGCAAACATGGCAGCTTTAAAGTCAGGCACGGGAAGTGATGTCATCGGGGCAGGAACCGGAAGTGACATCATTGAATCCTGGCGAAATTTCCTGGGGTGGGTCTGCCGATGAATAAGAGTTAGGATCAGTGCACCCTGCCATCCCCTGGTCTGCCGTGGAATTATCTTCATTTGAGCCTTTTATATGTGCACGTTTGTGACAGGAGGTTCTGCTGAAACTTTATAACACACTGGTGAGCCCTCAGCAGGAGTACTAGGGGCAGATTTGGTCTCCAGGCTACAAAAAGGACATAGCAGCACTAGAGAAAGTCCAGAGAAGAGCGACTAGGCTCATTCTCGGGCTACAGGGAACGAATTATGAAGAAAGAGCTGAGCCTTTTCAGTTTAAGCAAAAGAAGATTAAGAGGTGACATGAGTGAAGTGTTTAAAATTATGAAGGGGATTAGTGCAATGGATCGAGACGGTGACTTTAAAATGAGTTCATGAAGGACACGGGGAGACAGTTGGAAACTGGTTAAGGGTAAATTTTGCACTAGCATTAGTTTTTCTTTACACAGAGAACCAAAGACACTTGGAACAAGCGACCAAGTAGCGTGGCAGACAGTAAGACTTTAGGGACTTTCCAAACTCGACTTGATGTGTCTTTTTGAAGAATTAGATGGATGGGACTAGCGAGCTTTGTTGGGCTGAATGGCCTGTTCTCGTCCAGATTGTTCTAATGTTCAAGCATGATGTCCGGGGCACACCAGGCACTGCTCATCAGCTGACTAATTCTGTCCTTATGGTGAAGTGTGGTAGTGGTAGCATTATGTTACAGGAGTGCTTCTCGGGGAGACTCGGGGAGACTGGTCGGTATTTTAGTTAGGTTCCCGGCTGCTCCTCACCCTACAACACAATAAAGTGTGCAGAAAGTGAAGAGGTCTGAATTCACTCTTAGTCTGCTGCCCACTTTACTTCAAAACATTTCAGAGGAACCCACAAAAAATGATCAGTCACACTTAATGTTGAAAAGCTTTTGATCGCGGCAAATGGGTGTGGCTCCTTGAAACGTTAAAATTGAGTTAAGCCACCTGAGTAGATGGATGGACTTCAGTCAGTTCAGGCTGTTGTCTCTCTGATGTTTGTATTTTCGGTGGTCTCCTTCCCTTGTTTATCTCAGACCCTTCTGTTTTTATCAGAGAAGTGCGACGAGTGTTGGGCAGGTCAGGTCAGCAGCCCGACTTTCCTCACCCTGAAGCTTTCGCTTTGCTTTTCTAGGTGGGACCACACGCCTTGGACTGCTTGTTCCACCTCCTGCGGTGGGGGCATCCAGAGCCGCACGGCGTCCTGCGTCGAGGAAGACATGCAGGGCAACGTTGTGTCGGTCGAGGAGTGGAAGTGCACGTACGCCCCCAAGATGGCTCAGGTGCAACCCTGCAACGTTTTTGACTGTCCCAAATGGTTGGCTCAGGAGTGGTCCTCGGTGAGTCCTTTTTGAATGTTAATCTTTTATTATTAGTTTTGTTTCTGTTCTGAGCTGAACACATTTGCAGTTTAAACTTCTCTGAGGTTTTGAATGTCAGGTGCTAAAAATGAAGCAGTTTACAGTTGTGTGTGAAATGAGGATCGTACTACTGTGGCGTGCAAAAGTATTCAATCCCCTGGTGACTGCATGACAAAAGATTTGTCCCCATGTTTATCCATTCAGTGCTCTTACGCTGTCACCATGCATTTCCAAAGTCACAATAAACCATTTTCTGTAGAAAGTGAACTGAAGAAGAAAAACTCCAAAGTTCATGTTTGCCTAAGAATTCAAGGCCTGCACATTCACACTTTGTCAAGGACCCCATTGACTGTAATAACAGCCTTTGTTCTTTTGGGTATGTAAGGACGACCCAAATTGGCACGTTATGATCGTTCCCCACTCAGTATTTCTAGAGACCCTCCAGGATGGTGGGATGGCACCTCTGGACAGCAGCTTTCAAATAAGATCAGGCCATTAACTCGGCCATTGGAAAACATTTCACCTTTGTGTGTTTGAGCCATTCCAGTGTCACTTGGACGGACACCACCAGAGTCTGCCCCCAAGCCGTGGGTTCATAGCAGTGGTACAACAATATTATTTATTTCTAAAAGATGTAGCTCAAAGTGCTTTACAGGATGAAGAAAGAGAAAAAAAGACAAAATACAGAAATTCAATTAGTCAATAGTAACTAACAAAGAATAAAGTAAGGTCCGATGGCTGGGGAGGACAGAAAAAAACAAAAAAGAAAACTCCAGGTTGCTGGAGAAAAAAAACAAAATCTGCAGGGGTTCCAAGGCCACGAGACCACCCAGCCCCCCTAACATCAATGACCTCAATCAGTCCTCATTGTATTCAGGGTTCACGTGGAAGAACTTGATGATGATGGTCATGTGGACCTCTGGCCTTCAATCCATCAATGTAGGGACATCACGGTGCTTTGATCAGGTGGTGGTGGCGAAAATTGCCACCACAGAAAACCAGAAAGAGAACAGCAGAGAAAGTAGGGGTTTGTATGGATTTCGGAGCCCCCCCAAGAATGATAATGATAATTAAATGCATATACAGAATATCAGGGTTACACTGAAATGAAGCAATGAGAAAGCCATGTTAAAATAATGGGGTTTTAGTAGACCCTCCGTGACCCTGTAGTTAGGATATAGCGGGTTGGATAATGGATGGATGGATGGGTTTTAGCAGTTTTTTTAAAGTGCTCCACCGTATTAGCCTGGCGACTTTCTATCGGTCAGCTATTCCAGATTTTAGGTGCATAACAGCAGAAGGCCGCCTCACCGACTTCTTCTAAAGTCAGTGCATCGGCGTAGTCCAACGGGATTTCTTCCCCTTTTTTTTTTTTCTTTTTGTCCTCCTGTTTAAATAGTAAATGACCCGGATGCAGGTGATGGGATTGACAGGATAAATTATCATGGGGAGCCACGTTTTCCACGGTGTTATCCTTCCCCCTTTGGGACCATATTTACATAGACCAGGGGTGGGCAATGTCGATCCCGGAGAGCCACAGTGGCTGCAGGTTTTTGTTCCAACCCAGTTTCTTAATGAGAAGTAAGTTTATTGCTGCTGAATCACTTATTGTTTAAGCGACATTTTGATGCTTCATTTTAGTGGTCTCGCTTGTTAAGGTTCCCCACCCTCGATTGCTTATTTCAATCTTAAACAGCTGCATTCAGTGTTTTAATGGCTCCTCATTAGCAATAAAATGTAAATGACAAAGCAGCCAGCAGTTCTCCATCCAGTTTGTTTTCATTTACATCTGTGTGTGTTCATCATGCACATGTAATAGAAAAATGTGACAGACTGAAAATGATTTGTTTTAGGCTTCAAATCATTTGGATGATATCCTTGGAGAGTAAAAAATCAACGATATAAGAACTTATATTGTAGACTAACAAGCCACAAAATTAAAAAAGGTGCGAGACCGGGTTGGAATGAAAACCTGTAGCCACTGCGGCTCTCCAGGACCGACATGGCCCACCCCTGACATAGACACACAGACCGTATAAAAAGGGTGACGCTCGAAAGACGGGACTCGGCACAAAATAAATTTATGGTGGCATTAATCATGTAGCACCGCTAGAGCAGACTGGAACAAGTTCTCCTGTGGTATTGTGAGGTATTTGTGTCCATCCATCGTCCCTTCAGCTCTTGACAAGATTCACAGCCCCAGCACATTAAAAGCATCCCCATAGCATGATGATGATTCCACCACCATATGTCACCGTAGGTTTGGTGTTTTTTGAGGCATTCGTAGTGTTAATTTTATGTCACGCATACCTCTTTGTTCGGTTGTGGTCTCATCTGACCATCAAACCTTCTCCCACACCTCAACTGGGTCTTTCTCAAGCTTTGTAGCAAATGCTGTACACTCTTCAATGTGGACCTTCTTAAAGAATGGCTTCTTTCTGGCTCCCCACCCATAGAGAGGCCTGTTTTAATGGAGAGCTCTTGAAATTGTGGACTACCCACTGTACTTTCCCTCCAGTCTCAGCCATGGAGCCCTGCAGACTTCTGAGAGTGACTCTTGGGTTTTTAGTGGCCTCTCTCTCCAGTTGACGTCTCGCTGTGATGTTCTAGTAAGAGTCGGGGTCCAGTTTCTGACGATGGATCCAGAATTGTTTAATGGGACATTCGGACTCTTTGATATTATTTTTTTGTAGCCATGCTCCTGCCTTGTGCCTTCCAATGACTTTGTCACATCAGCAGTGGGTTATTTAGTCTTCATTTATGCAGTGATTATCCAGCAAAGACTGTGGCCTTACAGAGGGGTGTAACAGTTGTCGTGTGCACAAGGGTGGGCCATCATTGGCAGTTTGTACCTTTCCCTAGTTTTGTTCATAGTGGAATAGCTGGACTTGTACGTACCCCTTTGAAGTCTGGCCACAAAATTCTAGTTTGGAACCATCAAACCTTCTCCCACACCTTAAGTGGGTCTTTCTCATGCTTTGTAGCAAATGCCAGTAATTAACTCTTTGAGGGCTGAATATTTTGTTTCGAAAACCACAGTTTTCCGAAAAACACCCTAAGCTATGGTTTCACACAGAAATCAACATAAAATGTCTATTGTCGCATGCTATGGCCACCAGTTCCTCAGGAGTGTGCGGCTGGCTGGCTGTCAGGCTGTCTTCGCATGGCAGAGGCGGTCGCGGTTGCAGTGCATCGCAATCTGGTTTGTACCGCTTGTCATTGTTACCGTAGGTATGTGGGCTACAACGGCGATTCTCAACCTGTGGGGTGCGCCCCCCTAGTAACAAAAAAGGGGGCGCGAAGATGTGAAAAAAAGAAAACAAGAATCGAAAATATGAAAAATACATCTATTGAAACCAAAACACATGAACTTAAACTACATTCTGATACTAGAACAATAACTATAGAGTTAGATAAATGTCGATAAAAGTTAAGTAGGTAAAATAAAATATGCATCTACATTTCAAAAAAATGTTAGGGGGGGGCGATTAAAACTGTTATGAAAACTCGGGTCGCAAATACTTAAAGGTTGAGAAACGCTGAGAGAGATAGATAGATGTGAAAGGCACTATATAATGAATAGATAGATAGGAAAGGCACTATATAATAGATAGATGTGAAAGGCACTATATAATGAATAGATAGATAGATAG
>JANRMT010062835.1:5324699-5335083 GCA_026402145.1 Polypterus bichir lapradei | reverse complement strand
ATAGGAAAGGCACTATATAATAGATAGATAGATGTGAAAGGCACTATGTTTTAATAGATAGATAGATAGATGTGAAAGGCACTATATAATAAATAGATAGATAGATAGGAAAGGCACTGTATAATAGATAGATAAATAGATAGAACTATATGACAGACAGACAGATAGAACGTACTATATGACACAAAGGCACTATATAATAAATAGAAAAGAGTTTAATAATAATAAATATAGAGTTAGATAAATGTCGATAAAAGTTAAGTAGGTATAATAAAACTTGTAGCGGTGTATTGGCAGCAAAAAATATAGGAATAAATTTAATTAGGGTTTCAAAAAAGTGTTAGGGGGGCACAATTAAAACTGTTATGAAAACTCGGGTCGCAAATACTTAAAGGTTGAGAAACGCTGGGCTACACGAATCTGTTCAGCAACACGATCAGCTGGGGACCGATCAGCTGATGCTGGTATCTCACATTTGTTTTCGATCACAAAATTGGAGTCCGACAATTCAGCGATAATATGCAAAACGTCACCCACCAAGTATTTTGCTTTGCGTATTCCCTTCGATCTTTCTCCAGATGTCGATAGCATTTTCGCCGGTGTTTCCTCCTCGTAGGGAATCTCAGTCAAACCAATGAACATAACTTTCCTTCTAGCAAAGAGAGTCCAAGTAACAGTTGATTACCATCGTCAACTCCTTCTTTCTACAAAAGTCAACATCCGCCCTGAAAATGTTAAGTAATGGCTTCTTTCTGCCTCCCCACCCCATACAGAGGCCTGTTTTAATGGAGAGCTCCTTAAATTGTGGACCCCCCACGGCGCCTTCACTCCAATCTCGGCCAAAGAGCATTGTAGATGTCATGAGAGTGACGCTTGGGTTTTTAGTCTCTTCCTTGCTCTGATGTTTTGCTCTAATGAGAGTCGGGGTGCTGTGATGAACCTCCCAGTTACTGACGATGGGTCCTGCAGTGCTGAACTGGACATTCAGACTCTTTGATATTTTTTCTTTAGCCATTTCCTGCTTTGTGCATTGCAGTGACTTTGTTTGTCACATCAGCAGAGGGCTACTTTGTCTTTGTATGCAGTGATTGTCCTAAAAGTCTTATGGCCCGTAAACAAATTGGGGGCCTTTTCATATCCAGAGAAACAGAAACGACTCACAAGTAGGACCGAATTATACTTAATTATGACTGTCAAATGACTGTCACCTTTATGCCATTTGTGATTTAGCTGTCATTTGTGTCAACCAAAGCACAGATGTTTAAACGCTTAGGCAAACGCTCACTTGTTCAGTTCATTGTTGACAGAAAATGGTTTATTGTGACTTTTAGAAATGTATTGTTAGAGCATAAGAGTTCACATTAAAGTACCGAAGTGGTAAATATGTGGACAGATCTTTTTGTCATGTAGAAAATTAGGATGACTTTAAAGGGGATTGAATACTTTTGCATGCCACCAGGGCCGGATTAAGGTGAGTGCTATTGATGCTGCAGCATTAGGCCCAGATGAAAACAGACGAGAATTTTCCGGAAGCTGAACAGTTTTCCTTTGCTATATTAACCTCAAAATAATTCTTAGAATGAAATTTGGAGTCCGACTTTCGGACGCCTGGACACAGCGTTACTTATTATACAGTTACTATTGTTCTTTGCGCTGTGACGTAACTTTAACGACGTCGTGTTTATTATTAACCGAAGATTTCAAGTTAATGCTATCAATTTTACATTAAATAGTTTACTTAGTAATTTAGCTGCGTTTTTTGCAATATCTTGGGGATTCTTGCCACTTTATTATTGTTCGGTAAGTGCCACGTAGTCAATTTTTCACCTTGAAAGTTAGTTGTACAGTAAAAATCGATGGCTATTTAAATGGTTAGATAGATAGATAGATAGATACTTTATTAATCCCAAGGGGAAATTCACATACTCCAGCAGCAGCATACTGATACAAAGAAACAATATTAAATTAAATAGTAATAAAAGTTAGTTATCTGTAAAGGTAAAACTAAAAGCCGGCCCACAGGCCCGGCATGGATGTTTAGAATTTTTTAAATCCTCGACAGGATTCTGGTCTATTATGAAATTTAAATCGTGGACAAATTTTTACTCTCAAGAGCCTGAACTGAGTCACTTTGACCCAATGTCTCTGCAAATTCATTTTTTCTTATTTTGTAAGAGAATTGCAAAATTTTGTGTATTTCATTGTTAGGCTTTCTACATTAAGTGCAGTTTTCAGACAATTGCTATTGAATGTTGATGTTACATAGTTTGATATTAATCCCGAGTTGTTACGATACAACGTCGTTATTATTATTCATGTTCAATAAAGGCTGGCTGGTTGTGTTGCAAGCAATTAAGGCTCCTCGGTCGGTCTGCATGCGCATCTATGGTGAGTGTCGAATGCACAGGCACCAATGGCGAGAAAAAATAGGCCTTTTTTGCGCTGCAGCATCAGGCCCAATTTCGTCTTAATCCAGCCCTGCATGCCAAAAATATCTACATGTTACAGGAAACGAGTCAAGTGATTTTTGTTTTTTTTACTTTTTTCACCACTTGAGATCTTTATTTAAATGACAGAAGACGAGGTGAGGTACAAGTTAACTCATACGTCACTGAGCCTGCCGAGCCGCACCGTACGAGATGACTCATACCTCCGTATTCAGCCCAAGAGGAAGAAAAAAAACAGAAGGCTTAAGAATCTGACCCACCAAATCCAGAACTTCTTTATAATTCAGCAGGCAGGATTGAGGCACCGGACCGAATTGTGGTGTAATGCCAACTTGAGCTTGGGGAAGGCACTATATAAATAAAGTACAATGTAATGAAATAAGACGGCTACCACAAAGGAAAAGAGTTGGTGACCGTCCCCGTATAATATCCAATGGACAAAGAATGCAAAAAAAGGCAAAAATAGGTTATCAAGATCCTTTTTACAGCAGTTGATAACTGTAAATGACAAAAGATGGCGTTTATATACCATAACAAAATGGCGGGTGGAAATAATATGGCCAGAGATGACGTCATGACTGGGAGACGGAAGTGACGTCATCGGAGGGAGCTGGATGTGGAAGAGACTTTTGGTGGCCATCTTGGGATCCCGGAAGTATGGAAGGTACATTATTTTTCTTCTTTTTGTCTGACAAAAAAGAAAGAGAGAGGCATTGGTACCGCAAATCAACCCCTTGTCTTGCGATATTTCACTCACCTTAGGGCTTGTCGACTGCCTCCTAAGCGGGTTAGGGTAGAAACACTGACACGACCGCTTGGGTGGTGCCCCGGTAAAAACCGGCTGTTTCAGACTCAAATCAAATGTATGTTTTTATTCTATAATAATAACAATAAGAGCAGCTCACTACTCAAAATGGACGCATTCGGATTCAAACTGTCGACCCCTTGATTATGAGTCAGCAGTTCTTACTGCTGCACCACCCGAGCAGTCGTGTCAGCGTCGTACCCTAACCCGATTTTCATTTTGTACGGTTATATCAGGGGTTCTTAACCTGTTGATGACTCCAGACCCCCAATGGATTGTCCAATATGGCCCCATACCCCCTTTACTTGACTGTCGAAATAATCATCACCATTCCTTATATTAGTTGCCAGAATGAATGGTGGCGCGCAATCGCTGCCTTTATATACAATGCAAAACGCGCTTCTAGAGTCTTTGAGATACGTACATTGCCAATAAACGAGTAAATACACACTTGTTCAGTAAATATACATTTATTAAATCTAAATATTAAAATTCAAACGTATTAAATGTAAATTTAAAATTAAAGTTGTAGTAAATACACATGTGTAAAATTAAATACAAGCATTTGCAGGAAATGTTGAATGTTCTCGAAGATTCTATCACGTTCCATTCACGTACTACCCAAGTGTAAATTAATACATTAAATAAAATAAATACCAGTGCCCAGAGCTCGTGTCCTATACCACCAGCATTTGGTTCCCATATCCCCAAGGGGTATGGATACCCCCGGTTAAGAACCCCTGGGTTATATTCTTGAATAAAAGTGCTCTTGTTTTGTTATACTTGTACCTTTTGTGAAAGTGTTTATTTGATATTTAGACTTCATTCTGGGCGGCACGGTGGCGCAGTGGTAGCACTGCTGCCTCGCAGTTAGGAGACCCGGGTTCGCTTCCCGGGTCCTCCCTGCGTGGAGTTTGCATGTTCTCCCCGTGTCTGCGTGGGTTTCCTCCGGGCGCTCCGGTTTCCTCCCACAGTCCAAAGACATGCAGGTTAGGTGGATTGGTGATTCTAAATTGGTCCTAGTGTGTGCTTGGTGTGTGAGTGTGTTTGTGTGTGTCCTGCGGTGGGTTGGCACCCTGCCCAGGATTGGTTCCTGCCTTGTGCCCTGTGTTGGTTGGGATTGGCTCCAGCAGACCCCCGTGACCCTGTGTTCGGATTCAGCGGGTTGGATAATGGATGGATGGATGGATGAAAAAGTTTCTTTTTTAGTTATGTGTTCGACAATTCCTGCCTCACATTTCATCCTGCTTTTGCACAGATCATTGTAGACACAGGACACGCATGAAATGTACAGTGCATCCGGAAAGTATTCACACCACATCACTTTTTTCACATCTTGTTATGTTACAGCCTTATTCCAAAATGGATTAAATTCATTTTTTTCCTCAGAATTCTACACACAACACCCCATAATGACAACGTGAAAAAAGTTTACTTGAGGTTTTTGCAAATTTATTAAAAATAAAACAACTGAGAAATCCCATGTACATAAGTATTCACAGCCTTTGCTCAATACTTTGTCGATGCACCTTTGGCAGCAATTCCAGCCTCAAGTCTTTTTGAATATGATGCCACAAGCTTGGCACACCTATCCTTGGCCAGTGTCGCCCATTCCTCTTTGCAGCACCTCTCAAGCTCCATCAGGTTGGATGGGAAGCGTCGGTGCACAGCCATTTTAAGATCTCTCCAGAGATGTTCAATCAGGTTCAAGTCTGGGCTCTGGCTGGGCCACTCAAGGACATTCACAGAGTTGTCCTGAAGCCACTCCTTTGATATCTTGGCTGTGTGCTTAGGGTCGTTGTCCTGCTGAAAGATGAACCGTCGCCCCAGTCTGAGGTCAAGAGCGCTCTGGAGCAGGTTTTCATCCAGGATGTCTCTGTACATTGCTGCAGTCATCTTTCCCTTTATCCTGATTAGTCTCCCAGTTCCATCCCCACAGCATGATGCTGCCACCACCATGCTTCACTGTAGGGATGGTATTGGCCTGGTGATGAGCAGTGCCTGGAGTCTTCCAAACGTGACGCCTGGCATTCACACCAAAGAGTTCAATCTTTGTCTCATCAGACCAGCGAATTTTGTTTCTCATGGTCTGAGAGTCCTTCAGGTGCCTTTTGACAAACTCCAGGAGGGCTGCCATGTGCCTTTTACTAAGGAGTGGCTTCCGTCTGGCCACTCTACCATACAGGCCTGATTGGTGGATTTCTGCATAGATGGTTGTCCTTCTGGAAGGTTCTCCTCTCTCCACAGAGGACCTCTGGAGCTCTGACAGAGTGACCATCAGGATCTTGGTCACCTCCCTGACTAAGGCCCTTCTCCCCCGATCGCTCAGTATAGATGGCCGGCCAGCTCTAGGAAGAGTCCTGGTGGTTTCGAACTTCTTCCACTTACAAATGATGGAGGCCACTGTGCTCATTGGGACCTTCAAAGCAGCAGACATTTTTCTGTAACCTTCCCCAGATTTGTGCCTCGAGACAATCCTGTCTCGGAGGTCTACAGACAATTCCTTTGACTTCATGCTTGGTTTGTGCTCTGACATGAACTGTCAACTGTGGGACCTTCTATAGACAGGTGTTTGCCTTTCCAAATCATGTCCAATCAACTGAATTTACCACAGGTGGACTCCAATGAAGCTGCAGAGACATCTCAAGGATGATCAGGGGAAACAGGATGAACCTGAGCTCAATTTTGAGCTTCATGGCAAAGGCTGTGAATACTTATGTACATGTGATTTCTCAATTTTTTTATTTTTAATAAATTTGCAAAAACTTCAAGTAAACTTTTTTCACGTTGTCATTATGGGGTGTTGTGTGTAGAATTCTGAGGAAAAAAATGAATTTAATCCATTTTGGAATAAGGCTTTAACATCACAAAATGTGGAGAAAGTGATGTGCTGTGAATACTTTCCGGATGCACTGTATGTATTCCAAATGACGATATATTATTTACCCTCTACAATTCCAGGCACCTTACACCGTGATAAACAAGACTTGAGCTCTGAGAATCTTCCTGCGACTTGAGCTGTGTCAGTGGGTGGGGGGGCTGCTTGAGCTGACTGACACATTTACATAACAAAAGACGCTGATGGAGAGGTGTGAAGGAATTTAAGGAGGGCCAGTATTACGAGTTTTTTCGTAGGCTTCAGGGATTCTAGTGTTAAATACTTCATCATGTACTACATTGCTGCCATCTAGTGGACAGCTGTAAACATTTTTTAAGAGACAACAGCTTGCAGAAAATAGCTTTCTAATTAGACAGTTGTCTGTAGTTATGTCATCACAAAAAGGGTATAAAGCTTCTGATGTTTTGAGACACCTCGACTTGTTGCAAGATGGAATATTTTGATGATAATGACGGTGAAAATCAACTGGAGCATGTCGGCTCTGGCACTGATGTGGACCGCTGTCCCAAAGTCGTTTCTTCATCACAAAGTGTGCCGACTCATCACGATGGACTAGACAGCACATTATGTAGCCCACTGAGCACCATCAACTGCCAACATGTATATGTGGACATCTCAAAGAAGCACATTATATTTGCGCCGCATGTGCTTTTTATTCTGCACTCCGGGTGGCGCCATGCTTCCAGGACTCTCATTCCAATATCGACTTTTAGTCGTCTTGCTAGTGAAAATAATGCAATTAACATTTTCTATACAATTGTCATTGGGTTTGTTTACATTCTCAGAATTTTGATGATAACTGTTGCTTTCTATTATGTTTTTTTACGAGTTCTGATCTTTTATCGTATATGCCTAGACCTCTACTGCAGCGTCCTGGTAATAAATGATCCAGCAGTCAAGGTGTTAAATCTAGTCTTGGGTAGGGATGAGCAAAGCAATTTGCAACAAAACAAGAAATACAAAATTTGGGGAAACAAATTGCATCTTACTTCCAGCGAGATAAAAGGGGGCAGCGTTTTCATGCTGTGGCCGGGTGCAGAATGACAAGCAAGGCAACTCTGAAATTTTGGGACACCAACAACCGAGTGAAATCAAAAGAAACTGACAACCTGGAGGCGGAGAAGAAAAACAGCCTCTTGGGCAATATAACAGCGATCAATAGCTCTCGGGTCGTTTTTGGGATCTCCGTCTAGTGGTTCGCTCTCCTGAGTGACTGACGCCTCCATCCGTGCGGGCAGCGTGAGCACCAGAAGGGGCGGGGCTAAGGGCAGCTTCTCTGAGATGCGGGGAGAGAAGGAGAAGAGAATGTTAGGGAGAGCGCCCCCTCTCACCCCGGAGGGTTATGACATACCTGGATCGAGTTCCTCCGATGCGTATGTGTGACAATGCATTCATTCTGCATGTGTCTCCTATAACAAAGTGTTTAAATAAAGATCTCAATGTCATCATTTCTGTCATTTCCTGGTACATGTAAGACATTTTGTTGAGCCACCAGACATGTTGTGGTAGTACAATCCTCATTTTGTGTGGCACAATGAAGCTTTCAGTGAAGTGGTCTACACACATAGTTACAGTGTAGGCTCAACACAGAAGTACACACTCACTGGCCACTTTATTAGGTACACCTTGCTAGTCCCGGGTTGGACTCCCTTTTGCCTTCAGAGCTGCCATAATTCTTCATGGCGTAGATTCAATGAGGTGCTGCAAACATTCCTCAGGGATTCTGGCCCATACTGACGTGATAGCATCACACAGTTGTTGCAGATTTGTCACCTGCACATCCATGATGCGAATCTTCCATTCCACCCCATCCCAAAGGTGATCTGTTTGGTTGAGATCTGGTAACTTTGGAGGTCCAGTGAACTCATTGACACGTTCAAGAAAATCGGTTTGAGGTGATCTGAGCTTTGTGAGATCCTGACACTGCCGTCGTAAAGGGATGGACATGGTCAGCAACAATACTCGAGTAGGCTGTGGCATTTAAACAATGTTCAGTTGGTACTAAGGGGACCAAAGTGTGGCAATAAAATATCCTCCACACCATTACACCACCAGCACCAGTCTGAACAGGATGGATCCATGCTTTCATGTTGTTGATGCCAAATTGTGACCCTACCATCTGAATGTTGCAGCAGAAATTGAAACTTATCAGACCAGGTGATATTTTTCCAAACTTCTGTTGCCCATGCGCATTGTAGCCTCAGTTGCCTTTTCTTAGCTGACAGAATGTCGCCCGTTGTGGTCTCCTGCTGCTGTAGCCCACCTGCTTCAAGGGTCGACGTGTTGTGTGGTCAGAGCTGCTCTTCTGCATACTTTGGTGATAACGAGTGCTTATCTGAGTTCCTGTTGCCTTTCTTTCAGTTCAGACCAGTCTGGCCATTCTCCTCTGACCTCTGGCATCAACAAGACATTCTCGTCCTGTCGCTCACTGATATTTTCCCTTTTTCAGACCATCCTCTGTAAGCCCAACAGATGGTTGTGTGTGAAAATCCCAGTAGATCAGCAGTGTGTGAAATTCTCAGAGCAGCCCGTCTGGCACCAACAGCCATGTCACGTTCAAAGTCACTTCAGTCCCTTTTCTGCTGCCTTCTGATGCCCGGTTTGAACTTCAGCAGATCATCTTGACAATGTCTACAGGGTGAAATGCACTCAGCCATGTGATTGGCTGATTAGATATTTGGGTTAACAGGCAGTTGAGCAGGTGTACCTAATAAAGTGGCCAGTGAGTGTAAATCAGCCTTTAGAATAACTAGAACTTGAATAAACTCGGCTGGAATCTGATCATCTCCTGCTGACCTTTGGCCATCTTAAAAAATCAAACACTTAACCGCCTGTCCTTACGGTGGTCCTATAGAAAGGGCACTCAGGTCTTCTGGCCTGCTTCAATGATCGGATGGGATGGCTCAGGACAGAATAGGCCTGATACCCTGTGATTGCAAAGACTCTGACCTTCTGTGTGCTTCCCGCAGTGCACGGTGACCTGTGGACAGGGGCTTCGCTACCGAGTTGTGCTCTGCATTGACCACAGGGGGATCCACGCTGGTGGCTGCAACCCAAAAGCCAAGCCACACATCAAGGAGGACTGTGTGGCGCCCATCCCTTGTTACAAACCCAAAGGTAAGGAGTGGTGTGGTCTGATAAGAGGGAAACCCGTTGATGGTAGTGCGGAGTGATGAGTGAAACTCTCAAGAGAGTCCAGCTGCAGGCAAGACAGTCTGAAGCCTCAGACCGATTCAGCGACCTTAGACAAGCTGAGGCCCATAAGATGACGCCCCTATCAGCGGCATCTCTTTGACTCCGCCCACTTCCCAAGAGCCACTCCCCTCGTGCCTATATTGCATGCCCGTCATATCGATTTCAGTTCCTTTTAGTTTAGCTACAGTTATTTTTTTCATAAGTCAATGTAACGTTTTTGTGTGAAAAACTTAAATGAATCAATTTTCAAGGTAAAGCAACACATCGCATTAAAAATGTCTTCTGAATCCTGTTAGTAAATTATTTAGTTGTGCAGTTGCAGAAGAGGTAAAAATTGATGTCATCGTGTTTCTCCCATGAATGCAAAGAGATATTCCGGGCCTCGTAGTGTCTGAAGTGCTCGGTTCTGTCGGAGGCCTAAAACTGCCCTTACTGCAGCTGGATACTTCTCGAAACTCTCGAACAGTTTTAACTACAATGGGTGATGCGGGCATTTTCACGATTACAAAATGCTACACTCGGTAGGAGGGTTTTTTTTTTTTTCTGGGGTTTAATGTTTTTTTTGGTGGGGTGGAAAAGCAAAGAATGTTGCTCCCTTAAGCCTTGTTTACTCTCCCATGTTTATCTCAGGGGTTTTTTATTCTTCTGCAGCTTTGTAGAGCAGATAATGGAGGTCCTTAAATTGCCACACCAAGACAAATCAAAATGCATCATGGTGCATGTTGTACAATACAATGCACATTAAAGCCACCGGCCGGCCCCGCGTGTTGCCTAGCAACACCCCTATACTGTTTCTTGATTTCTGTAGATGAGGTGAGGATATGAAGGCTGCTGAGTTTCGCTTCTGTCTCCGATGCATCTTTAGGATTGCTATTGCTGTTTCCCCATTTTCAGGAAGCGGGGACTTTTTAGAAACTCGGGAACTTTTGTAGCATTCCCACTGCCGTTTGTAGCTCCTGGTGTTTAAGTTTTACCTCTTCCTCCAGGGTTTGTACAGGGTGGGCCATTTATATGGATACACCTTAATAAAATGGGAAT